>ML789959.1:58471-76876 GCA_009831015.1 Picea engelmannii
TCTCTTTTAAAGCGAATTATTCAGAAGAAATCTGATCTTTCCCTAAACAATTCTAAAGAAAACACATGCTTTGTAATTGAAAGACACTCAAAGCAAGAGACTAATCCTTCAAAACCAAACAAAGCAAAAGTGGCTAAAAGAAATTCAAAGGATGTCAAGCAGACTGTAAACAGATCAATATAGGCTCCAACAGCTCAATCCAGCTAATCAAAGCAAAACTGGGCATCAAAAAATGACAAGACCCAATCCAAAAATTTTCACAAACAAGTTCGCAACCTAGCAATAGAGTGCAGTGCAAGAATTAGGTATTCTCGCAGGCTATACATTGGTAGGGTGTGAGAAGTTCGCACCTAACCAAACAGTAGGGTGTGAACATCAATGATTCTCACAGGCCACTAAAGGGTACAATGCGAGAATGCCTGTAAACACAAAATTTGGAAAAAAGACAAATATTTTGAGTGAACTTTCAAATCCAGAGAGTCTTGATGGATCTCCCACAGACTCAGAGACCAGAAAATAAGCAATCAAAGCAAGGGAAACTAGACTAACTAGGAAACAATCCGTTCCCCAGTGGAGTCGCCAATTTTGTTTTAGGATTAATCCGTAAGTGTGGACACGAACCGATCTCCCTAGATCCACCTAGATCTAGAACAAAACAGGATAGAATATATCGCTTTCCCTAGATCTAACTATTGAATTAAATTGGAAGTGATAATAAGAGACATACCTTGTAATCGCTTCCTTAATCTTTGTTGCTCCTGCTTCGCTTCAGCGCTCTCGTGCAGTCAAGATCAAAATAGCACAAACCAACCAAAGTGAAAGCAAATAATATATTCAATAGCTAATCTATACATATGATCAAGGAGTTATGTAATAAAGTAAATCTAACTTTATGGGAAAGAAACATATTACTGTATCATATTAAATGTGAAAGAGAGATTACAACCGTTGCCTTGATGTCGTAAAGTCCCTTCCAACTGTCCTTCGTTCCCCACACACTTCTTGCTCCAAGGATTCTGAAACCGTAGATTTGATAGCTACTCACAATCTATCTTGACAAAACAAATCTCAAAGACACTCTAACCAAGCCAATAATTCCAAGCCAAAGAACCCACAAGCTCACAAAAGCTCAAGCTAACAAAAGCTCATCCAATATAACTTTCTCCATGAGAATTCCTCTCCTTTTATAAGTTGAAGAAGATAAGGTGAGGAGGTTAGGATGATCCCACTAAATCATGAAAGCAAGTAATATCCAAACCATTCGGATGCCACCTCACCATAGAATCTTCTCCTTCTAGAATATTCGCGAAAACGCTCATTTTTCCCATGTGCTGGAATTCTCGCACCCTGGCTATAGTGAAACCTGCGAGAATGGGTCATTCTCGCACCCTGGCTATAGAGAAACCTGCGAACACCTCGCACCCTGGCTATAGTGCAACTTGCGAGAATGGGTCATTCTCGCACCCTACTTATATAGCAACCTACGAACTTCCCTTTTTATAAGGTTTTTACATAGGAAAAAGCAATTTCTTTTCTCATGAGAAGTTCTTCTCCCTTCTCTCTTTAGGAACTCAAGCCACTGACCCCTCTGAAGGCAATAGATAGGTTTACATCATTAACGATCATAGGGATGACGAAAATAATGTGTAACACATTCCATGTGGACACTTGGCATTTGAATTGACTTGATGCCTATTTTTTATGGTGTGTCCCCTTCATGAGCATTATTTGGTCCATACTACTACTATTTTTGGATTAGGGAGAATTTATTTGGAGAGGATAATGTCCACATGTTGTAACATCGTCAAACATGGATTGAGGAGAGATCTAACTAATTCATTATTAGAATATTTATTTGAGTTGTCATGTAGTTAGTTAGCAAATAATACTATTTTATTTTATAAGAGAAGAGACTCACTCTATAAATAAGAGCTCTCTCTTTCCCAAAGGGGTTGGATCCAATGGTGAAAAGAGAGGAGTTGTTCAACCTTGGGCAAGGTTTAATTCCTATGAGGGCCTAACCTGGAGCCATGGGGGCACCTTGAGGTAGTGGTCGAACATGTGGTTGCACCCAGAGATATTATATTAAATAATAGCATGACCCTTGCACACATAAGTGGATCAAATCCCACTCCCATGTCTTCCAATTTATTTTTAGTCAAATCCTATTAGCGTGATTGGTTTTGATGGGCCTCGTTCTGCATGGCAATCCAAGTTTGAACCCATGGGGAGGAGACACCAAAAACTCCATTCAGCTAAGGTTTGGTGTGGCCCGGGATGGGTGCGATCCCCTGGGGATTTTGACGTCTTATATGCGCTTGGATCGTGGTTTGTTAGCCACATGCTAGTCCCGCAGGTCACAAACACCCTAGCAAACAAAAAAAAAGAGTTCTCTCTCTCCATTGTAAAGGGTGGAGAATTTGGGTATTTAGGAGCTCTCCTCTTGGGCTACGTTGTAGAACATTTTGGCAAGCTTAATGGAGAATTTGAGGTATATTTTGATTTGATGTGAGGCTTTATTGTGCACTCATATTTTATTTGTTAATTGTGTATTAAGAAACCCTTGTAACATGTTGTGATTTCCATTATAATGAACCGTGCTTCATTTTGGATAGAATAATGTGACGTTTCAATTCTCTTATTTCTATTGTGATTATGTTATCCTACATGCTTGTTATTATTGGTTCCTAGAGTCTTAATTAGGATGTGTCTTCAGTATTTTGTCAAATTTAGGTAATGAGAACCATTAATTGTGTATGAATTTAGCACTTAGCAATCTTTTCCACCATAAGAGATTTGTTAATGCGTAACACAAGTGTTTATTTTATTTTTGAAAAAATGAATTATTCTTACTTTCATATACTTCATTAACACTTTAAAAATTAATTAATCAAATTAAATAAATCCATACATTCATACACTTAAAATTCATACACTTTGAAATTCATACATTCATTTAACATAAAATGCAGAAACAATGAGATTCATAAAAAACGTGCCATGAAATATATATATATATATAGATAGATAGATAGATAGATAGATAGATATAGATATGGAAGATCATCTAAATTGTACATTTTTTACAAAGGGGCACCTCATGCCCAATACAAAAAATGACATCAAGCGCTCAAACATAAAAAATAGTTATATGGTGGCCTAGATACAAAATGGTAGACATTTCTCACTCATTGACCACTGCCACCCTTGCCACCCTCAGGAGCATCTTGGAAATTTATCTTTCTTCTCTTGCTAAAAGAAGCACCTCTAGAGGTTTTGGGCCTAGGCATGGTTCATCGCTCCAGAGACTATACAAAGAAAAAACATTGTTATAAGATTTTTTCCACAATGAATTAAAATACTTACAAAATGATACTTTGTATGTCAACATAAGACAACTCACCACATATGGTACAAAAAATCGTGAGGGTGTTACCCTCCTTTGCGACCCTAATCTCTCATCAATGCCACCATGCATCAGTTACAAGGATCAAATCATGAAATTTAAACAAATATGCATAAAATCAATTTCATTCATGATACATAAAAAATTATCATCAACACATTATCTCACCGTGAATATCTCAGGCCTCGATGGAGATTCGTTGACAGGTAGAGCGCTTGGTTGTATAAAATTTTCTGAGGAAATGATGCAAGAGCATCACTCCAACTCAACAATGTGTAAGAAACCAGCGCAACAACGCATAAGGAGGGAGCGGATCCCCAGAAAAGAGAAGCACCCACCTTCTCATTTTTAAGTTTAAATCTAAAATTTAATGTAATAAATGTTGTAAAGGCTCGATGAGAGTAGTGTCACTATATTTGTACATGATTCATGTAAAGTATCATTTAATGGATGATGGGTAGATAGATCTAGATCCGATTCGGACTAGATGTATATTAATTGTAATTTAATGAAAGTAGGCGAGGAAAGCTCGAGAAGCCCCTCTTTTGTAAAGAGATTGATTGTATTGATAAAATTCATTAGGAATATTAGGAAGACAAGCGAGAGGAGAAATAATAGGAAAGATGAGGAGAAAGAGATGAGACTTTGTTGCAGTCCAGTCTTGTATACATTGTAAAGAGCATTCAGAATTAATACAAAAGCAAATTTCCCTGCATATGAGTTTATGTGTGTTTTTATATATGTTTTATGAATGTGTTTGAATGGTTACTGTGTATATTTAGGAATGTTGTTAGTCCATGTATGTTCCCTTTGAAGGAATATTTGAATTCCCTATTTGTGTGTGAAATTATGAATATTCTGGGCTCTCATGGCAATGCAAGGAGTGCACATTAGAGTTTTTAGAAAAATCTAAAAGTCCTGCGCAAGGTGTGCACAAGAACTCAATTAAGAATTATGCGATGAGCGTGCCAGATGGGCACACCAAGACTATTCTTAATATTAGAAGGGATAGTGCAAAGAGTGAACAAAGTGAGCACAAGGAGTGCACCTACACTCAAAGTAGTGTAAAATCTCAAGGAGGAGACTGTGCAAGGAGTACACATTAGAGTTATTGAAGACTCTCCGGAGCCAACGCAAGGTGTGCAGAGGATGAACCATCTACAGGTTCGAAATCTTAGAGAGATAGTCTAAGTTTATGCAGAGACAAGTGCAAGAACTGCACAGAGACAACACTTTGTTAAGTGTTAGTCAAGCTTAAAAAGGAAAACGTGAAGAGTACACCAGAGGCTAAGTATTTCAAGTGCCAAATCTCAAGAGAATGAGCATGAGTTTCAAGAGGGCATAAGAAGTAATATAGAGGGACAAAGGGCCAAGAACCTTTGAAGTTAAATAATTCCAAGCGGCAGGAGAATTAGCACAAGTGTGCACCAAAAGATAGCCCAAGTTCCCAACTGAGGAGAAGCACAAGGAGTATGTGGGAGGTTTTCATAATTCATCAAGGTTTAGATGAGAGTGAGCGCAAGGAGTGCGTGGGAGATTTTTATAAGTCTCAATATCATGAGGAGTATCATTTTCCAAAATGCAAGTAGAGGCCAAGGGATCATCCCTACAAGATAAAATTCAAAGGTCGAGCCTTTGGAAGCTCGAAAAAAAAAACCTCCTTTATTGAATGGAAGTGAAGTTGTGACAGAGGAGGAGCTACAATAGTCATTGGATTGGCTACGGAAAAATATCTGGACCATTGGATCTAAGTCCAAATAGGAGGAGGATCATGTAGGAGAAGAACAAATCCAAGCCATTGGATGTTAGCATGAAGATCAAGAGTCATTGGATCAAGGTAAGTTGCATGAATGTTAAACCTTTAAGTCCTTCAGAATTCACCGCTCCAACAAGTTTTAAGGCTTTGTTGAAAAGGTAGTCGGAGCTCCGAAGTACCAGAGAAAATCCTGACCATTGGTGATAAGGACATGTGTCAGTAGATAGAGCATAGTTCGAGAGTACGACACTTCAAAAGAATTGGGTCATTTTTTTGATAGGAGGATAAAACCCCGAAGCTCTGAAGCCCAGAGAAGATCCCGATAGTTGGCATCAGGGCCACGTGGCGACAGATCATGTGTTCGAAGACTTAGCACTCCGAAGGAATTTGAATGTGAGTTTATTTGGGTCAGAAACTCACGAATTCCTGAAGTCCTGAGTAGATCCAGGTCGTCCATTGGTAGGTACGCATGGACCATTGATCAATACCCTTCGCCACTTCGGCATTCAACTCTCTGTAGTTTTGGTGGAGATAAGAGGCAAGAACTCCTGAAGCCCGAAGTTCCAAAGTTCATCACAACCGTCTACTTTTGGACAAAGGTGAACCATAGATCCCGAGGACTTTGACATTCGGTAATTCAGGGAGAAGTGGTGGTTAAGCAGTGAAAATCTCCAAAGTCCCATAGCCCAGAGTAATTCTAGACTGTAGATCTAGAACGAAGCATGGGCCGTCGATCTCTACCCTTCGCAAGTTTCGGAGTTCGCGTATTCGTGAGGGAGTAATGGTTAAGGTGTGAAAAATATTGAATCCTGGAGTGAGCACAAACCGTTGATTTGTGATGAGAGGTTAGTTGTCTGATCTGCAAGTTCAGTGTTCAACAATTAACGGGTATGGTGTGTTGGAGCAGGGATAATTCTCGAAGCCCAGATCTCTGAAGTGTCGGAGTTCCCATTGTTTAAATATTTTAACCTATGGGTGTTCGCCAATTCGATGTTCAGAGGTTTTGGAAGGTGTTGAGGACAAATATCCCAGAGCCTGAAGCTCTGGAGCGCCGAAGTAGTGCCTATTAGCTAGGCTCCTGGTCATATCCCATGGTCACAAGCGAATTCTGCCAGGAAAAAGGGGCTAACGCCTGAATTCGATTTTAAAGGAGAAAGGGGGCTTAGAGGAAGCATCCTGCGAGGTTTAGATCTGTATGGACCTGTAACCAAGGAGGTTTACAAAGTTCTTGTGTGCATTCAACAAGGATCCAACAGGGATCTAATATTTGATTAATCTCCGAAGATGAATTATCCTAGACTGGGAGGTCGCACAAGCCCCTGGGAGTGGTGGGGGTTTGTATCAAGAAACATCTATTGTGGTAGCCTCGATGGATAGAGTGGATGGAAATGGTGGTGGAGGTGAGTGGCATAAAGTTCATCCATGGTGGATGGATGCAATGGAAGAGGTGGTGTGGATGGGCGGATTGCAGGTGCATCCACTAAGGATGAATAGAATAAGAAATAGGTTGGGGGTAGGTGACAATGGACCCCCAATTACTATACAAGTGATGGAAGAACACTCATCCTGGAGTAAGGTAACTCAGAAGCTGTGGGCAGGTGCCCAGGGAGAGGACTAGTACTAAAACTAGAAAAAATATCGATAGCCTACATACATATTAATAATATTGAACTATTAGTACAAAATAGTAAATTTCAACAACATAAATACAATAAATTTGAGATTTAAACGATATTTAACTCTACACATGATACCTGTGATATAGGTGACTTGTCCATCCCAGGTGGACATTCCTCGACATCGCTTGGTCCCACAACCTGTAGAAACACAAGAACATTAAAAATTAGAGGATTCCATAAAATAAAGAAATCACTATGGTGAATTTATCAAATCTGACACGTACATATGTGTGGGGTAGAACAATTGAGCATGATGCCTCTACTTCTACATCGGTGGTGGAGACATACATTGATGCATCCATGGGAATAGAGGGTCTACTACACAGACGTAGCAACTGCAAAAACACATAACATAAAATATCGATATAAATACATAGAATACTATATAAATATATAACGATGAAGAACATAGAGATGGTTAAGATACTAACCTCCTCCATGAAGCCCCGTTGTCCACTAACCTCAATAGGACCATATCAAGTATACCTGCAAATTGAGCATCTATGAGGTTCACATGGACGAGTGTTATGTCCATGTGCCCTCTCCTAACTGAAATATGTTGTACGGGGTGAAGCTTTGACAACTCTATCAATGTCACTAGCAAGTACCTCCTGCATAGATAGTGAAACAAAGCTTCCATGTTGCACTAGGATTCGAGTCAATGTTGATATAGTAACTTGTACCTGTTGTAATCCCTCTGCAATAGGAGGATGTTGGGAAGGGGGGTCAAGCCTTCACCTGGGGGGATAAGAAACTAACATGGGATCATTCTTAGGATGCTCTCAGTCCCGTGCAAACCCTCGACCCACCCCCTAGAATTCACTAATGTCAAAGTAGTTGAGATGGTCACCCAAAATAAATTCAGCCCATAATTTTCACAAAAAATATAAATGCACCTCCCTGTTATTGCAGGGAGGTTTATCAAATACCATGTACCACCTATCCATCTTGTTTTCACTAATTTATGGGTGGATGCACTAGTCAATGAAAATGTGTTTCTTGGTCACGGGTGTTTTTTGTTGAGATCGAGGATCAATAAAAATATACATCAATTGTTGTTTAGATATACCCAAGTCTCCAACTTTCTTTCTATCCAATCCAATGTTGTAATACTCAAACATTCTTGCCCTATATTCAAAAATATAAGTCAATTTCCCTTGGTCACTTGCAATGGACCTCATTATGACGTCTAATAAAGTGGCCAAGGAATCTCTACTTGGTTCTCTCGTGCCCCTTAATTGATTTACAAGTGTTCTTAATGTGTACAACCCCTCATCAATTTGGGTGTTTATGTTGGGTGGTTGTGGTGGGTTGGGGTTTTCCTCGCCTTGTTCTATTGGTTGGTGGTTTAGATTGTCTCCGGGTTCCATTTTATAATATATGTTGCAATTTAAAAAGACAATTTAATAAGTGGAATTATGACAAAGGTATTACAATCAACAATTTCATTTTATCCCAACAAAATCACTAACATAATTTTGTGTACAACAAAGAAAAACTATGCGTTATCTTTAAAATGAACTTGAAAAAAACCTATACAAGATTAGTGAATTGTTGAGATATTTACATTAAAGTATTAATTATGTGTAGTGAACCTAGCTAATAAGTGTTCAATTTCATTGTGATTTACATACATAACCCATGACTAATTGTTTTGTATTTCTTGCAAATCCAAGAGAAGAAATGACAAAAACTCAACCATACCTTTCTTGCAATGGACATGGTGGCAAGATCCTGAGTTTTTCTCTTCCTTTATTCATCCTATTTGCTTGCTCCAATTGGGAAAATCATGAGGCACTGTGTGCAAATGAGCACAAAATGCGCCTGTAGACCCTTAAAAATTGGGCACAATAGGAACGCATGCGCGCTCCTATCGACGAACTTACATGGCATGTTGACTGTAGGTTTGGGCCTTTCCAAAATTATAGAATTAGGAATTCCTATGAGTGTGTGTTCCTACTAACCCACTTGCCACTTTTTTGTCCACCAACTTTGTGCACACACCCATATATATATATATATATATATATAGAGAGAGAGAGAGAGAGAGAGAGAGAGGTGCTCGAATCTGTTCTTTGAATATAGTCCTATGTGATGCAACAAACATTATTTGGTGATATGGTGGGTTTGAGATGGAAAGGTAAGTGCTTGGTTGTTAGTTGGAGGTCATGTTGTGTCAAGTGAGATTTTAATGTGCATGCGGGTCTGTTGCATGGAGGATGTACTACTAGATTATGAAGGTGATGCCATGGCAGTGGAGGATATATTCTAGTCAGACTGCGATTTCGTTAACTTATAGAGAGACAAAATGGGGGTTTCCAACATCGGCTCCGATCCATCAGATCGATTTGTGGGAAAGGATCTAGTTTAGGAAACAAGTTCTCTCCTCTCAAAGGGATCATTAATTTTGGCACATAGGAGGATGTTTCAAAATGAGTGAAAATATCCTCTCCAAATCTCAGAGATGGATTACCCATTCATTCTCATTGTCACAATTATCCTATGCAATTTGGTGAAGTGGTATGTGTGGACGCTCGTGTTTCTGGTGAAAAGAAAAAGGTGGAGGGGAGGACAAAGAAGCCTACTCTAGAAGGAGGTGTTGGAAAGAAAAAAGGGAGAAGAAGAAAATTGTCGTAGGTGTGGATCTGGAGCTTGGGGCCATCCTTGAGATGTTGGGTAAAACTGTTGTGGGTCGTTTTGGGGGCAAGTTGGTAAATCCTTCAGCTTTGCATGGGTGGCTTGATGAGAGTTGGGTTGACCTTATGGGTTACATGTCGGTAATCCACACCTTGGAGAGAGGGTGGATCATTTTAAAATTCCCTTTGTAGGAGGAATTGGTTGAGATTTTCAGTCGCTTGTGCGTTTGGGGCCCCTCTAGCCTAGTCCTCAAGGTATGGGCCATCGATTTTGACCCCGCGCATGAAATTTGATCTCACACCAAAGTTTGGGCCATCCTTCTAATTTTTCCTCTAGTCTTTCGCCAAGGGAAGTTGCTAGTTTTTATTAGGAAATATATCAAGACTTTTATTGGATGCGATCCAAATTGGGATAAAAAACTTGATAGAAGGTGGGCGTGGGTGATTGTGGAATTTGAGTTTTAGGAGGGTCTGTTAGATGAAATTGAGCTTATTTGTGGAGATTTTGTATGGGTTTAGCGGATTGACTATTGAATGGTTTCATTCCATTGCTTCAACTATCATGAAGTCAGTCACTTATAGGTGTAGTGTAGAAGACATTCCTCTCAATTCCCACCTTTTAGGAAATTTTGGAAAATAAAGTTGGTGGCAGTCAGTGACAGTTGCAGCAAGGTGGAGATATTGCATGAAACTTTGGTTCCCTATCCAACGACCAACACGGACAAGGAGAATATTGGATCAAATTCCAAGGATGCCACAACCACTTTGATAGGTAAGTCTGGCCATCAAAGTCCCCTTATTCCCCCTCTTTCTTCTGTTGAGTCAAAATCCCCATGTGGTTTTCCTCGACAGTCTTAGGAAGAGCTGGAAAAATATGAATCGCTCCCTACTCCAAGCCCCATCCTTCAAGATAGGGACCTCTCTCAGGTCAAATCCCATTTCCTTAAACATTCCAAGGTTCCCCATGGAACTCAACCTATGAGTATTTCTCTGATGGGGTCAATTTCATTGTCCCCCAAGTCCCATCCAGTGGACTCAACATGTTGCTCCTTTTCCTAGTCCTTGGTTAAATTTGATTATTCTTTTTTGAAGGTTAAAGGAGGGGTTATGGAAGAAAGTTTGGGTGGTTTGTGCTTCAATAAGGATATCTGTAGTCAAGAGGGAAGGAAATCCTACTTATCCATAGCATAGGTGCAAGACAAAAATGGGTTAAGAATCAGAAAGCAATCCACCATCATTCAAGCCCTCGGAGCACGGAAACCCAAAGCTAAATTTACCCAATGATTGCAGTCTCTCTAACGTGTGTGGAGTTGGGGGTTCCCAGAAAGTGTTATCCCTCAAAAGGATTGTACACATGTTTAAGTTGGATGTCATTATGATTCAGTAAACAATGTGTGCAACTGGTAAAGTTATGGACCTTGTTTAGTCATGGTTGAAATATTAGACCTTTTGTGACTTAGATTTTGAAGGTCTTTCAGGTGGTCTTCTCTCTGTATGGAGCCCTCGTCTTACATATCTCTCCACATCCCTCGTCCATTTTTGGATTGTAGCCGACTTGGAGGATAATATTCTCAATGAGGGGTTTAGGATGGTAAAATTATATGGGTCATACACCGACAAACTTCCTTTCTGGGAGAAATTAAGTTCTTCATGAATCCTAACTTCCTCAAATGTCATATTAGGGGGAGATTTAAATTTCACAACATCTTCATGGAGGTTTGGGGTCCTCACCCGAGAAGGGACGCTCATGAAGTTTTTTTCATTCACTAGATTGAACAAAACTCACTGGTTGATATGGAGCCTCCTAAGTTATCTCAGATGTAGCGGAATGGAAGAGCAAGTGACTTTTTTGTTGCAAAGTTACTCGACATATTTATTCTTTCTAAAACTCTCCTAGATATACCATGGTCCTTTAAAGCATGGGTTGTAGGAGACGTAACCTATGACCATCTTCCTATAATTTTGCAAATTGAGAAGTGGGTCCCAAAGCCTTTTTTCCCTTTCAATTTTAATCATGTTTGACTATAGGAGGAGAATTACAGAGATCTGGTGAAATCTTCATTGTCGCATCTTAGAGAAGAGGAAGGAATCTCTTACATGCACCAATTTGTGACAAATCTCTCAAAAATCAATAAGGTTCTTTGTCAGTTGATGAGGAAAGTGATTTTTCTGATCTTTTAAAGAAGAAAAGGTATTTGATATCTTTAGAAGAAGAAAAACGGCGACTAAAAAATCGGGTGAATTGGCTCAAAGAAAAGGACAGCAATACAAAGTGTTTCCATAATTATGCCAATTTTTGAAAAAATATAAACACCATCATGGGAATTAAGGATCAAAAAAGGATGTTTGTTACATCTCATTCGGATATTTCTACTACAGGGAAACGCTTGCTTTCTCTTATTTTTAAGGAAAAGGTAGGTGTCCCCATATTGGAAGTTTCAAAGGTGGTTGATATTTTTCCTCGGGAAATTTTTGAGGAAATGAATGAGGAGATTCAGTTGGGGATTTGGAAAAGTGAACTCCTTTTAACTCTTTCGTCCTTCCAAAAATGTAGAATCCCGGGTCATGATGGCCTCACTGTCGAATTCTTTTTCGTATTTTTCGATTTTATCAAAGAATACTTGCTTAAGGTTGTGCTCAAATCCCAGAAGTCGATAAAAGTTCCAAGTTCCCTAAATACGACCTTTCTGGATTTGATCCCTAATAAACAAGAGGCTATATCATTTGACGACTACAACCCCATCTCTTGTTGCAACTTGATTTATAAACTGATAATGAAGATCATCGCGAATATACATGATCGAATTCTCAACAACATCATCTCATAGGAATAGTTTGGGTTTCTCAACAAAATAAAAATTCATAAGGTTATAGATTTGGCCCAGGAAACCCTAAATTCTATTAAGAACCAAAAAATTCCATTCATTGTGGTGAAGTTAGACCTTTCCAAATCATATGAAAAATCCATTTGGGTTTTCATTTGCCTCACTCTTATCAAGATGGGGATGAATTTAAATAATGTAAATTGGATTATGGGGTGTATTGATTCTACGTCCTTTACAATGTTCATAAATGGATCTCCCTCCCCCTCTTTCTCATCCCTCGGAGGCCTTGGGAAAGGATGCTTCTTGTCCCCTTTTATGTTTCTGATAGTGGCGGAAGGTCTAAGAAAGTTAATCCATGAAGCAAAGCAAAAAGGTATGTTTCTGATAGTGGCGGAAGATCTAAGAAAGTTAATCCATGAAGCAAAGCAAAAAGGTATCCTTATAAAAGGTTTAAGGATCATGACATCGAAGTTTCTTAGATGACGATATTCTCTTTGGTGCATGGTATGTGTAGGAATTAAAAGCCCTAAAAGCTATGGAATGGAAATAAATATGTCAAAATCTACCTTTTCAGTTTGCTCAATTCCTGAAGAGGTTCATATTGAATTGTCCAAAAAATTTCTCTTTGCTTAGAAAAGTCTTAATGATGGTTTAAATTACTTGGGATTCTTAATAAAGACAAACTCTTATTCATATGAGGATTAGACATGGTTGGTGAAAAAGATCCAATAGAGAATATCCATGTGGGTAAATCGTTGGTTCTCACGAGGAGGTCGTTTGGTCCTTATCACTTTTGTCTTGAACAAAATGCATGTGTATTGGGCAACTTTTGTCTAGATTCAGAAAGGAATTATACCTAAGATAAGGAAACTTTTTTTTCAGTTTATTTGGTCAGGGAGGCAGGAGGCCGATGATATCCCTCTAGTCAAGTGGTCTTGTTTGGAAATGCCGAAGGAGATGAGGGGGTGGGGTATCAAAAACCTCCTCTGGTTTTGTAAGGCCTTAGTGGCCAAGAGTCTCTAGTGGCTTGTTCAGAATAATATGTTACGGGGGAGAGTAATGGCCTCAAAGTATCTTGCAAACATATCCTTCGAAGATTGGTTTAGATCCCATTAGAAATCAACAATGAAGAATTCAATTACCTAAAAAGAGTTGGTGAATTTGTTTCCAGTCATTGAGGAATGGATGATATTTAGAGTGGGTAATGGGAAGAAAGTGATATTGGGAGAGGATCCATGGTAAGGGTCTGGGAATGCTCATAGTATTTCTAATGGTTTAGTATCTACTCTTCATAGTAAAGGCATATTTTCTCTGTGAGGCTTCCAGTTCAGGACCTTGCAGGGCGCACATATTGGCTTAAAGTAGAAGACATGGAGTTGTGAGAAGAGCACCGGGTAGAATGGTCCATGTTAATGAATAGTCTTAAATCCAATTTTATACCTCGAGGAATGAGGAGGAAGACTGTTACTGTTAGTCAAGAAATGCGCTTTCAGGTAGCTACACAGTAAAGTTGGGCTATCTCACCTTGGTAGATGAGGATTTCTTAGGTGAAAGATTATGGTGGTGGTTGAAAGTTTGGAATCTGCATGCACCCTTAAAGATGAAGATGCTTTTCTATCTGGCTCTAAAAAATAAGCTATTAACTTGGGATATAGAGCTCCACCGTGGTTAAGTCGGGTCGAGCAAATGTGTTCTTTGTTATTCAAAGGGAGAGTCAGTCTCCCATTTATTCGTTCTTTGTTCTTACTCTCAGAAGGTTTGGTCTTTAGTTTCTGCTCATTTCATTTTTTTGTTGAATCCATTCCCATCGTGTATTGTGGATTGGTTCTTAGCTTGGAAAGATGAAAAGGCTGTGAGTGATTATAGTGTAGTTTCATGTTTGCTATCTTATTTTATATGGTGGGCTAGGAACCTTTGCATATTTCAAAGGAAATTTTCCCTCCAGAGGCTCTTGTGAGTCTAATCCTGAAGTTGGCTGGGGAATTCAGGAGTGAGCAAATAAAAGAAAAAAAGTGGGTGGCCACCATGCCAGTAGTGTTGGAAGGAGTCCCCTGGGGATTTTTCAATGGTGCAATTCAGGGTCATCCCCCTCAATGCGGAGCGGAAGGGCTGCTTCATATCTCTTCTGATCACTTTTTCAAGATTAGGTATGCTCCAGGTATGCTCAAGATTAGGTATGCATGAGAAAGTGTAAAAGTTGAAACAGAGATATGACAATCTGCACGACAAAAACCAGAAAATGGAAGCAGATTTATAGAGAATGCCAACACAGTATAAAATAGAGCTCGAAGAGAAACTACATGAAGCTTACTGGACCTTTCATAGGACAATTGGTTCATTAATGCAATTTATGGTTCCCACTAATAGGGTGTGAACCAGTAATGCAAGAATGCTAGTGAATGAACATGAATGACTCTGGACTTGTTAGTTACTCATAGAATGGAGGTCCAACTTCGCCTTCCTTCCATCTATAGCCTTATACGAAGGGATAATCACCATAGTCTACGCTGAGCAACAACAACTAATCAGTGAAGTAGCTCATCTTCAGGAAATGCCATCGAACAAGTACAGTGATTTATTAAATTACCAAGACGTAGCCACTAGAGCAATTCAGGAAGCTGAAAAAATTGAAGCCGCCTAGTCGCCACTGAAGATTACTCAGGAGTCAGTTATGACGTACCAGAAACAATGCGAGTGAAGTTGTGTAAGGAAGACTTGCTACTAAACCAACGTCGAGGGTAAAGTTATTATTTTTTTTCCATTGCAGGTCGAGAACAGTAAAGCAATCTATGCATTTCAAAACCAACGTGAAGGGTAATGCAGATAATATTTTCAGGTTTATGGTTTTTGAAGATTTTAGGGTTAAGACTAATTCAAATTTCTTTGAATTGAAAAGCAGGAGAAGCCCCACCATCAATCTGTTTAAACTTCTCATCATTCAATTGAAAGTTCCATCCGTTGGCAGTCGATCGATCAAGATTCTCCTTTTCTTTTTATCTATGCACATAGCTTTAATATGTCAGTTTAATGCCTTTTTAATTAATATTATAATATGGATATTTGGATATTCACATGAGACTCAAAGGATTACTAATAGTTATATATTTTAAAAAATTACATATAATCCTTCTTGTCTAATATCGCTAATATTTTATTTCTAATATTGCAAATATTTTAGTTCAATTTCAGTTATGACAAGCCCCTAATAATTACCACATAACACAACTTTTATTTCCCTCACACAAATTATTATGCATATGACTCCTTCCAATTTTTAAAGTTAAACTTACCCCTTATTAGTCTCTGCCTTTAGGCCCGGGATTAGGGTAAACAATTTTTAATCTGTACATTAGTTCTACACACAGTACAAGACATTTTTTACCTTTCTATCGTAATGTATGGAGTTAAAGCACTTTATATCTTCCAATAAAAAGTTATCAACTTCATCTGCTCTAATACAAAACTTTTGCCTCTTATTTGGCTTCATTTTTTATTTTGCTTCATTTCAAGTTGAATGGAATTTTTTTTGGTTTCAAAGTTATGAAATGGAAGATATATTTACATTACATATTATAAAGTGAATTAATGCTATATTTTAGCTTAACATTAGTTTCCTAATATTAAATGTTTATTCTTGATTGTTTATGATTAGAGCGTGGATACATCACCTTTGCTTCATGTGAGCTACTAATCGACAAGTTAACGAGTGTTTTAATAGTTGCATGGACCATTTTTCATTCATGAAACCTACCTATATCCAACTATATGTTCTTTTCTCTTTCCTTGATCTCAACCACTGCCTTATTCCTCCTCAATGGTGTGGTTCCACTTTTTGAGCTTCAACTCAGCGGAGGCCAAGTTCTCATCAATGCCTAGAATCATTGTTAACAACCCTCAAAATCTGTTGTAGAATGAGTTGTAGCTAAGTTGCGTGAAGGTATTCTAGAGATGCAAAAAAGTAGAAGGCATTCTTGTAACACCCCCAATTGGAAAATGTGTATAATAGTACATATTTTCTTCTAGGTTGGTGAACCAGGATGGATTTTGGGTCTAAGTGCCTATATATACATGTGTTTTGGGCCAGAGTGCTTATGTGATTTGAGGCTACTGAGCCTTTATGCTAAAAAGGATGTTGTGCCTAGTATTGTATAATGTAATCACTATCATATTAATAAAATACATCACTGTTATAGACCTGGGATAGACGAGTATGGGAGGTTAGGACTCCATGAGAGGGAATGGGGGGATAAGAACTTATGAGATGGGCTTAAGCTAGGCGGATAAGCCAGGGAATATAATAAAATATTCTTAAAATTCCAAGCCTAAACTTTGTTTCATGTTTTGATTTTATCCTAAGTTCCTAAGTGGTGGAACAGATTACCAAGTGGGGGGAAAAGTAGTTCCTCTAGTGCCATGTGTCAAGATATGAACATGCAAATATAATGTTGGGTTTTTGTGGAAAAAAGGGGCATTCCCATTCATTTGAGGATGCTTACCATTTCCTGAGGAGCTACGAGCTATTGTACCTATTACCCTATAAAACCTTAATGGTTTGGATATGTTTTTATCCCTAGGTTTCCTTGGGAAAGGTTGAGACTAGAGAGGGGGATTGTTGGGAATCAATTTCCCTGTGTGTTGGGCTAGTGGGTACCTATAAGCTCCTTGACAACAACCTTGTGTTCTTAGTGTCACAGTTCTCTGAGACTTCCTGGCTGGCCTATTGTTGAAGCCCTGGAAAGGAAGTGGGACATCTTGAAGGATTGCAGTGCAGAGAAGGGGGTACATTTCCTTGGGTGGGATGGGTTGTGGGGAATGAGAGGTCCTGAGGTGGAACAATTTTTGGAGTTGGTGCCATTAGCTTTTCCTTGATTCATGTGTTTCTAGACCTTAGTTGGACTGTGTGAGTTCCTTTTCCCTGGTGGATTCATATCCCTAGCTCAGGGGTGACCTACTATTCAGAGCTAGAACAATAACATCTACGAATGGGAGGAACGTCTCAGGTATGCAACTAGTTGGTGCTTTATAAAAAGATAAGTGCCATGATTGTGTTCTATGCTTAAATGTGTATGTATTCTATTTGTCTTCTACTGTGTTTTTTTTGGAATAAAATGCACATTACATTGATAAATTCTTAACATGAATAGTTATGCTTGTACATGAGTATGCATACTGCTACATGTTTGGGTTAGGCTGCATAATTGTGTCATATGCAGGGTAGATTGAAAAAAGATTTTTCATAGCCTCATGGGGCGTGTCTGTAGAAGGTTGTCATGGTGTATTTTGTGTGGCATGACCAGGGTGTGACCTGGGTAAGTTACATTATGGTATCAGAGAGAAGGTTACAACACTAAGGATGTATGTGCCAAGAACCAGGCCCAAATTGAATAATTCACAAAGTAGTCATGGGGAAACTAGGTGTAATTGGGCAGAAAGCCACCTTTTTTGTAGTGGAATTCAGTGAGAAATTGACACAAGAATGTTCAATTGTTGGTGCAGAGATAAAATTGACTGAACAAAGTCTAAATTTGTCATGGGAAGCTAATTTACAGAGCTTAAATGAAGTTCAGGAAAATAAATTTTGAATTATAAACATTTTTGAAATTTTTGAAAAATTTGGGGATTTTATGTACGAATGACGTCAAGGGTGATAGGTGGAGGTTTAGCGAATACACACATTGAATCTTCTATGTCGAAATATCATGCATCCAAGATACGAGGGTCAAATGGAGAAACTAGGAAGTGGAACCGTGACCATTCAAAAATCTGGATATCCAGAAATTCTCAAAAATGGATTTTAGCAAAAATACGGATTTTGGATGCCACATAAACATTTGATATCAAAAGTGCCATGCCAACACATCATGTTAGTAGGGTGATAGGTTAGTAGATCCACAGTCGCAATCCATAGGGAAAATGTTGGATGGCCGAACTAGGAGAGGAAATTATGACCATCTGGAAATCTAGAAATCCAGAATTTCCATTAATTGGATTTTTTGAAAAAAATGGATTGTTGGAATACTGAGGAGGGGGGTGAATAAGTATGATAAATTTTACCACTTTTAACTACTATATATATATATATATATATATATATATATATATA
>ML789959.1:106468-122054 GCA_009831015.1 Picea engelmannii
CTTTCCTTAAAGGGCTTCTATTAATTTCTTGTCACTACCACTTTACCCTTTCAATAATGACTTATAACCAATTAGGTGATTCTTGACCATTTTTCAAGGCTTCTAACTTCACAAGTCCATATCTTCCTAATTGTGAGGAACCACGTGGTTTACCACCTATAAAGGAAACATAATGGAAAGGACTATCCATCTATGAGTGTATTTTTGCATTTACATTGTCCTTCATGTCCATATTCCTCAACCAACTTCATGTACCATAACCACACCTCTGGGATTTCATGTAGAATTCATCAAATGCACCCTTCACATCTATTGACATCAACCACTCCATCAATGAGAACTAACTCACCATAAATATCAACCACATCTCTAGGGATTATGGACTTTTCCAAGGGTTGACATCAATGACAACCAACTTTCCTAACCAATTGTCTAGCATGGATTCCAAATGGAGGAACCAGGAGGTGAAGCCATGAACATCCAGAAATATGGAAATCTGGATAAATCTTAAAATATTCCTTTTGCAAAAAGTTGGATGTTAGATGGAAGAAATGATAAGGAGAAACCATTAGCATCTAGGAATAAAAAAAAAAACAGAATTCCTATGAATAGGTTTTTATATAAAATTCAGATGTCAGATGTGAAGCCTCAACTCAGTGGAAACATAATCCCAAAAGAGGAAGGGTATATGTTAGGTAGGATGGAAACATAATTTCAATGTGGAAGCCACATATGAAAAACTCAAACTATGCAAGAATCTAAATATAATGTTGATATGACACATGGAGAAGAGGATAGGTGTCACTCTATAGTGAATTCGGGACAAAAGGACCCTCTTATCGTTCACACATATTTTATCTTGAAAAGAATGAGAACTATTGATCGTGATCGATCGTGGTCATCAGATCTTTTAGGGTTGAGAATTTTTTTAACCCTTGCGCATATTTAAGCCCAAATTTAATCATATTCTTCGAATCAGGTCATCCTCAACCATCATATCTTTCATAAATAAGTGGCATGGTTAAGGAGTGCACATATTTAAGAAATAATTTAATCAGATCCGTCAGATCATATCATCCTCATCCATCATATATTTTGGGAACAAGATTGATTGTTAAGGAGTGTTCATGTTTAAGCATGATTTTAATCTAGGTCGTTGGATATTTCTGGGTTAAGTTGTCCAATAAAGGTTGTGCGGCTATAAGCTCGAAGACAAATTATGATCCTTCGATTCCAGTGAGGCACAAGATGGTGTTGCATGGATGATGAAGAAATGAAGTGGGACCTCTCTTTCAATTATGGTCGGATCCATGCCAAGTGGCATCAAAAGACAAGTGTAGGTGGGCCCCAGTCGAGGAAAGGGAGGGAGAGAGAGAGAGAGAGAGAGAGAGAGAGAGAGAGAGAGAGAAGACGGTCCAGAGGATGATGGGGAAAATTCGGGTGGCCAAGGATATGACAATGTAACTGTAGAGAAGAACACATGGACACAACTTTCACATCAACTAACACATGCCATGCCACATCAACAGGGTTCCACATAACCAATATTATGAATGAGGATTGTTTGTTTCCTTGAGTTCAATGCTAGTCCATCGACGATGGAGTTTTGTTCCCATTTGGCACTTTTGACCGATGTCTCATCAGTGATTTGGCCCGATCGGTCATCAGCGATGGATTTTTAGTGCCATCGACAGTTTGGTCTGATGACTCATCTTCCCATTGGCCCGATTGGTCATCAATGGTTTCTTTGGACATCCAACTCCAATCCTCGATACCTGATAGTCGACGAAGAAGAGGAAAACGTGGCATAGAACATGTGCTAGCATACAAAGTTTTGTGTTCATCTCCAATTTATCTTGATGCTTTATTTGTATTTTTTCCCGATACTCCATCAATATTTTCTCCTGATGCTTCTTCAGTGGTCTGGCCCGATACTCTATCGACATTTTACCTTGATGAACCATTGGTGCATCAACTCGATGACCCATCGTTGTTTCAAACCTATGAAAAGGGAGGATCTGTGCCAGTTGGCACCTATGAAGTAGGTCCACGTGGATTCCCCACGGTCTAATGATGTCATCTGGTATGTGTGGAACAGTCCACGTGGATTCCATGTGGACATGATGATGTCACCTTAAGGGTAATTTCTTGATATTTTCAAAGGATCATAACTTTATGCTCAAAGCTCAGAACTGAGAAAATGAGTAGTCATTGAAAATTCATTGAAGAGTAAAATCAATTAATCCACCTATAATTCAGAGTTGGGTAGAAAATTCTTCCAACAAAGAAAAAGAAGGCATTTGTTGGCCTTAAGGGACCAAAAATGATGCAAATTTTCCATATTTTCTTTTATATGTCTAATATAACATATTTTTATTGGTTTCACATTGGGTAGAATTGAAGTTACAGGCATAATAGTTCAGTCTTAAAATCGGTGAGATAGATGATACTCAAGAGGAGGAAGTTAGGGGGATGAATGTTAGTTTGGAAAATGTTGAGACTAAATCCTATGGTCACATAAAAGGTAGTGTAGAAAGTATTGATTTGGTGGAGACAATAAGGAGTCTACAAAGAGATGTGTTGATATAAAAAGATGATAATGAGAATATTATGAAATCTCAAACACAACAAAACAACATCAACACCAAGTTGTTGCAGAGCTTAGACTTTTTACAAAAGAAGATGGATAAGGAAACAGATTCGGGGAAGGAAGAGGATCACATATTTCATACCAGGAGGGAAGAATCTATAATTTTTGGTGGAAACCACCATCACTCACCAAGACACTCATCTGCAAGAGAAAGAAGCAGTCCAAGTTTGTCTCTTGTCAGAAAACATAAGAGGAGGACTAGAGAGGATGAACTACAAAAGGGAGATGAGAAATATCAAGCCTCATACCTTGGATGATTATCACAATAAGGATGAATATGCAGAGGGATGGTTTCTATGCATGAGGAATTATCTACAACTACATAATTATTCCTCACATGCAGAAGCCAAAATTGCAACTTCTAGCTTAAGGGAAAAGCATGAATGTCGTGGGAATAGCTTATGCAATTCAAGCACATTGATGAGAAAAAGATCACTTGGAGGTAGTTCAAAACGTATTTTCAGAAGAAATAAATGTCCCATTGTTATTATGATAGGAAGATGAAGGATTTCTTTGAACTCAACCTTGGGAGCATGACCACATATGGGTATGAGACGATATTTCTAGAGTTGTTGAAGTATGTTAACTTCATCAAGGATGAGCAGGTCAAGATTCAAAGACTCCTGAGTGGGATACCTTTAATCTACAATGATAATATACAATACGATGAGCCCAAGAAATTGGAGGAAGCAATAAGGAGAGCCAAGTTCATTTATGATCAACATAGAGGAAGATACACCTTTCAGAGAGCTTGGGTTGACATGAAGAGAGGGAAAATATAGTATAGAAGGAAAGGGTTTAAGCCACATTTCCTCATAAATAATTCTCAAATACAACCAGCACAAAATGAGTCCGATATTTCAGAGACTTTGGGGAAAATACCAAGACAGTTTCCCATTAAATGTTGGTGATGTAAGGGAGATCACATGTACAAATATTTCCCCCACAAAGGAGAAAGAAGGACTATGCATAACATTCAGGAGGATGATACTATGAATGACATGGGAATAAGCATGCCAAGGATTTATGAAGCCTTGGACAACAAGAAAGATGATTTTCAATCTCATATGATTGAAGTTGAAGGTAAGATTAATAGTCAACCTATAGAAATTTTAGTTGATTCAGAGGCTAGCGATAGTTACATATATCCTAACCTTGTTGAAATATTTCACTTGCAAAGAAGAAAGCATAAACAACATTGGTTAGTTTATCTAGCTACAGGAGCTAAATGAAGAACCAATGATTCGGTTAAGGATTGTGAAATGGACATCAATGGACTCAATACAAAAGAAGATTTAAACAACATGCCATTAGGTTCTTATGACTTCCTAATTGGTATGGATTGGTTGGACAAGAATTATGTTTTCCTAGACTATTACAACAAGGCATTCACTTTTTTTCATGAACAAGGGAACATAAAAATAGTTTAGGGAATTCCAAGGGTAGTAACAACCAGAGAAATTTTAACATGGAAACTTAAATAAAGTGTTAAGAAAGGATGCCAAATTTATGTAGTTCATATGAAAGAGGCAACCAAGGATGAGGTGCCAAATAATGAGGATTATGCAGTCCTGGGAGAATTTGAGATGTCTTTAGAGAGATAACAGGTTTTCCACCTAGTAGAGATATTGATTTCTGCATTGACTTAATTCTTGGAGCTACTCAAGTGTATAAGAATCCTTATAGGATGAGCACACCAAAGCTAAAGGAACTGCAAATGTAGCTTGAAGAGTTTCTTAATAAGGTGTACATACATCCAAGTGATTCACCTTGGGGTGCCCTAGTATTTTTTTTAAAGAATAAGGATGGAACCCTATGGTTGTGTATTCATTTCAAGCAACTGGATGCTTGCTTGGATATATTCATTTGTGAATATATTCAGAAGGTCCTTTTGAGGTTTTTTTAGAGACCTTCCATGAGCCCATGTCCACAACCAGACCAACCTCTAAGAGTATGCTTGCTTCTTCATTTTGATTTATGTACACATGGTTGAAAGTGATGTGAGTGAAAAATATGGGATTTGTTTGACAACCTGAAATAAAGGTTGAAGAGTGTAGTTGTGTAGTGCAATAGTCCCATTTAGGCATAGGATGGTTAGAAGTGAGTCTGTGTGATAGACCTTTTTCCTTTGCCAACATGACAGAGAATTTCAGGGCCATTGGCTTGCTAAAATTGTTTTTGGCTTGGCCAAGGAAAACTAAGAAAGATACAGACTGACCCTCTGAGAGGAATATAATCCCCCTCCCCCCCCCCAGCTCCTCCTAGAGAAGGGTTCCTTTGTGTTTCCCCTTCAGAAAAATCCCAAGGAATGCATTTCATGATATGGATCTCTGAAGTGAGGATGGAAGAAGGAGAGTCCAATTGTTGAGGATATGCATAAATAATTGCTAGGATAGAGATTGCATAGTGCAAGTTAGAAGGATTCTAACCCTCAATGATTGATATTCTCCTAGTCCCACCTCTTTCAAATTTAACCAACCAATCTACCGAGAGGCGATATCTCTATTCGAGATATGATTCAAGAAAAGGAAGCCCTCTCTATTTATAGTTTGAATAATTGGTTCTAGGAGAATATGGTTATTGTTCCAACTGATCCAAGGGTCTTTTCCCATCATACTTTTTTCTCCAGAGCCAACATTTCAAATTAACCAGTTTCCAATGAGGGGAAAGACACTAATCTTAAAATCAGAGGTTTTACTGACAAAATTTTCAAGTTAAGTTTACGTATCTTATGCACCAGATCGATAAGAATGTGAAACACATAAACTCATAGTAATTATGCGGAATTAACAATTATTAAGAACACAAATTAAATAAGTAAGGACAACAAAAAGATATAAATAGAGACAGGAGAAGTTTGATAACGGAGTTCACCAAGGTGTGGCTACATCTCTAGGTCCCTCTTCCAGTGGTGATCGCTTTATTTCTCTTCTCCAAATGCTCAATTACATCAACAAGATGATTACAATCTGATGCAAAAGATCTATGCATATGTTGTACATGACCTCCATGATCAGATACAAAAGACCTCACCAAAATCCTCTCTCGAATGGGCTCAAAAGGCCTCTTACAACATGAGAACCAGCAAAAATGGTCTCTCTTCTATAACATTTCTCTCCACATCCCTGCAACAAAATCATTGTATATTGATGACACACAGGCCTGGTTTATGCAAAAAAAGAGTTGGGGTCGAATTCCCAACTTCTCCCAACAATTTGGCCTCTTCCTAGGCTCAAGATCCACTCTTTTTGGCCAAAAATCCACAAAAATCAGCAAAAATCCATTAAAATAAGGTAAAAACCCACTTAATTTGGAAAATAATGGTTAAGCCCCCAGAATTAGGGCTCACACCTCTTTTGTGGTCGCATGGGTGACATGTGGCCTGGTGCTAGACCCTTTAATCCCCCACGCCCATGCATGCCCCTAGTCACAGCCCCTGTCATATGACCTAGCGCCCAACAAGGTGTGCCTCCCTTAGCCATGAAAAGGTGCTTAAGGTTTATTTTTTTAAAAGTGGGTAATTTTATAAAGTGAAGTGCTTTCTTTTGTGGTTAGTGGATTAGTGCTAGGACTTTGTTATATTGATAGGTCATGGGTTTGACTCCCATGGAGTACAACATTTTTCATTTTTCCCTTTTAGGCCCCATCTAGGGTGACATGTGGCACCCTATGATTGGGCAACGTGTCAGCCCATGGTTGGCCAAAACCATACCATGTGGACCAATCACCCCTTCCCACTTGTCAACATCAGAAACTGCCAAATGTCGATATATGAAATGCCATGTGTCAGTTGCAGGAGCTTCCACTTGTCCTCTATAGACTATGCCACATGTCATTCCCAGAATGTGCCACATCACCCTTTGACCAGTTGACTTTTTACCTGTTTGACCAAACTTTAGATTGCGATAAATTTTTCATATAAACTCTGTTTTTCAATCTGTTTGTGCCACCAGAAATCTTGCGATGAGCACTTAACGATGGTGTAGATTTCATGAGCATTGGATAACTTTTATTTTTGAGCATTTCAAATCCTACTAGATCAAGCCTCCCCACTGGAAGCTTTTGGACCACCAAAATCCTACTTTTACTCATGTAAGAAGTGAGGGTATTGCCTCCCCATTTGTCTTGTATCATCCATCCTTTATTCTTGGACAATAATCACTTGATTGACCACAACGAACATGAAAATTGTGATAGCATTGTTCATCAAAGTAATCATCCCATCTATTGCACAATCATTTACATTCGTTGTTGCATCTACTAGCCATACACGACTGAATAGCAACAAATTAAACAACAATACTGAATATGTGAATGCGAATGAAAAAAAATGCTTCCTCTTATGAACAGGAACAATAACCTAAGTATGTATTTGAACCTCATGTTGTACTTCTTGTGACACTTCATGATTGTTATAAACATACTTAACCATTTCATGTTTAGCATCAGTTTCTTTATGATTTGTTACAGACATAAATGTTAAACTCTTGCTTGCATTTACTATTCTTTTTAACTGCCCTGTAGTTGCAAAAGATTTGCTAGTTTTCATGCGATGAGCACGAACAATCTACTCTTTCCCATCTTTCTTGAAGCAATATTTATTTTTGTCCCTATAGAATATGGCTTTTCTATCATAAAGGTATGGGCTTCCCAAGACAATTCCACATATGTCCAGTCACACTATATCAAGCTCTACTTCATCAACAAACTTAGAAGTGATTGCAAACTTAATTTTGCATTGCTTGGTTACTTGCAAATTATTATCACCACATATCCGTCCCAATGGATATGGTCTAGGATGTGACTTAGTTTCAAGCCCCAAATTATTTACAACCTCTTCACTGTTTAGATTGTCTTGTGATCCACTGTCTACAAGAGTATCAATTTTAACATTATTTTTTATGACCCTTATGTGGAAAATTTCACTCCTTTTACACTCATCATTTAAAACATA
The DNA here is from genome assembly GCA_009831015.1 of Picea engelmannii. NCBI lineage: Eukaryota > Viridiplantae > Streptophyta > Pinopsida > Pinales > Pinaceae > Picea > Picea engelmannii. The sequence continues at coordinate 114,073 of ML789959.1, forward strand.
TGAATTAAAAGAGCTAGTACTTGCAACATAATTTATACCTTGGATTCCCATAGCTAAAATTTTAGTCTCATCATCAGAGTTTGATCCCAGATCCACTTGAATTGTTGTAGTTGTGGTCTTCTTTCTCCCTTGATTGGCATACTTCTTTGGCTTCAACTCAGGATGTAATATCCAACAATGATCTTCATCATGGCCTTCCTTATTACAATGCTTGCAAGTAGGCTTCTACCTTTTCCCTGTGGCTATCTTCTTCTCTTTCTCTTTTCTTTTCCCTAAATCCTTTCCTTGTAATGCATCTATAGAAACATTGTCACTAACATTCCTTTTACCTGATTCAATGTGAATGGCTTGTACACATACTTCATCAAAGTTAGAAGGATTTAACATAAGAATAGTATGCTTGAGATAAGAATGCAGACCACCAATATATTTTAGAAGTGTCTCCTTTGTATATAAAGGAATACCCAGTATTAATGCTTTCTTACGAAATTCTTGAGTATACTCTTGTACACTTTGACCTTTAGCTTGCCTTAAACTTTGCCAATTCATCATTTCATGTTGCATGTATGCCAATGGATAAAAAATTGTCTTCAATGCAGTAACAAAATAATTCCAGAAAGAGATTGTTTTACCACTTTTACTAAGATCATCTTTAGTTTTTCTTTCCCACCATATGAGATTTGTGCCTCCCAATTTGAGACTAGAAAGTTGGATCATTGTTTCATCATCAAAAATCCTTTGTATCTTGTAATAGACTTCAAGTTGTCTAACCCAATTATCTAGTTTTTCTGCATTTAATTCACCATCATAAGTGGGTAATTTAAATTTTACATCAAGCTTTAATAAAGGTATATCAAAAGAATGATGAGTTTTTTTAGGTTGCTTATACATGGAGGAATGTACACTTGCTTCACTTGTAGATGATGAGGATGAAGGGGAAGAAGGTTCTAAAGGTCCACCTTTTTCAACTCCTTCTTCTTCTCTTACATGGTTGAAAGTGATGTGAGTGAAAAATATGATATTTGTTTGACAACTTGAAATAAAGGTTGAAGAGTGTAGTTGTGTAGTGAAATAGTCCCATTTAAGCATAGGATGGTTAGCAGTGAGTCTGTGTGATAGACCTTTTTCCTTTGCCAACATGAGAGCGAGTTTCAGGGCCATTGGCTTGCTAAAAAAAATTTTGGATTGGCCAAGGCCAAATGAGAAAGATATAGATTGGTCCTCCAAGAGGAATATAATCCCCCCTCTCTCCTCCTAGAGAAGGGTTCCCTTGTGTTGCCCCATCAGAAAAATCCCAAGGAATGCATTTCATGATATGGATCTCTAAAGTGAGGATGGAAGAAGGAGAGTCCAACTGTCGAGGATATGCATAAATAATCACTAGGATAGAGAGTGCATATTGAAAGTTAGAAGGATCCTAACCCTCAATGCTTGATATTCTCCCAATACCACCTCTTTCCAATTTAACCAACCAATCTACCAAGAGGCGATATCTCTATTCAAGATATGATTCAAGAAAAGAAATCCCTCTTTATTTATAGTTTGAATAATTGGTTCTATAAGAATATGGTTATTGTTCCAACTAATCCAAGGGTCTTTTCCCATCTTAATTTTTTCTCCAGAGCCAACATTTCAAATTAACCAATTTCCAATGAGGGGAAAGACACTAATCTGAAAAGAGAGGTTTTACGGACAAATTTTGCAAGTTAAGTTTATGTATCTTATGCACTAGATCGATAAGAATGTGAAACACATAAATTCATAGTAATTATGTGGAATTAACAATTATTAAGAACATAAATTAAATAAGGAAGGACGACAAAAAGAGATAAATAAAGACACAAGAAGTTTGATAACAGAGTTCACCAAGGTGTGGCTACGTCTCTGGGTCCCGCTTCCAGTGGTTAATGCTTTATTGCTCTTCTTCAAATGCTCAATTACATCAATAAGATTATTACAATTTGCTACAAAATATCTATGCATCTGTTGTACATGACCTCCATGATCAGATACAAAATACCTCACCAAAATCCTCTCTCAAATGGGCTCAAAAGGCCTCTTACAACATGAGAACCGACAAAAATGGTCTCTCTTCTATAAGCTTTCTCTCCACATCCCTGCAACAAAATCACTGTATATTGATGGCACGTAGACCTGGTTTATGTACAAAAAGAGTTGGGGTCAAATTCCCAACTTCTCCCAACAATTTGGCCTCTTCCTGGGCTCAAGATCCACTCTTTTTGGCCAAAAATCCATTAAAATAAGGTAAAAACCCAATTAATTTGGAAAATAATGGTTAAGCCCCCAAAATTAGGGCACACGCCCCTTTTGTGGTTACATGGGTGACATGTGGCCTGGTGCTAGACCCTTTAATCCCCCATGCCCATGCGCGCCCCTGGTCACAACCCCTGTCATATGACCTAGCGCCCAACAAGGTGCACCTCCCTTATCCATGAAAAAGTGCTTAAGGTTTAATTTTTAAAAAGTGGGTAAATTTATAAAGTGAAGTGCTTATTTTGTTGCTAGTGCATTAGTGCTAGGACTTTGTTATATTTTTTTGGAAGCATGCCAAAGCGGAAAGAAAGAGCAGTATGCGCGCATGCATCGAAGACCTAATGACGTTAGGGTTAGGGTTTTTGCAATGTATTGTAATGGTTGACGAGCCAGGAATGTATAAATATAGATACGTAGGTCTCATAGAGAGATCCAGAAAAGAGGGGATGGATGTAAGGAAGCGGATGCGATGTAATATTTTGTTGTATGAGATAATTTTGTAAGTTGTTGAGCTAGAGAGGACCGAGGAGGGTAGATCTTGAGGGTTAGATCATAGGTTGAGGAGCCTAGTGTAACCTAGTATGCCTCATAATAGATCTCAACCTAATTGAGAAGATTTGTAAACTGCATGGCATTGTAGTTTTAGAATGACTATAATAAAAGAGATAAGATCCAAATCTTTGTGGACGTAGACTAGGGGGGTGAACCACGATAAAACTTGTGTTATGTGATTGAATGCATGTGTTTATTTATTGTCTTTAATAGTGGATATGCTAAATGAATGAGTTATTATATTTCCTTCTTAATCATAATTGACAGCGTATTGTGATAGTAATTTAGAACAACACTCTCAGTGTATAGTTCTGAAATTCCCCACTCAATCCTAGCCTACAAACACATGAGTATTGCAGCCACCCATTAAGACTATCTCAGGTGAGATGGTGTAGTGCACCCTGTGCATTGCATTTCCTTCTGGTATACCAGGAGGGTCGATAGTTTTAGAGGCTTTGTTGGAACCCCGAACAGACATGAACCCTGGGTCACTAAAGATGAAGATACAAAGTCATATAGGATATGAATGTCCAACAAATGGTTTTGTTGTCATTGATAGGAACAGAAGAGGATTGAGTAGATGAGATATAATGAAGATCTGTTAAAAGATACGTTAGATCTGCAGGAGGCGGATCAAGAGAGTATTAAAGTAGATAAGAAAGCAATGAGCCACTAAGAAGGGGATGTTGAGACCGTGGAATCCCACAAAAGAAAAGATAGAATGTTGGCTAAGGAAAAAGGAGTTAGAGTTTTCACAGAAAGATAACAAAAACCCTAGAGTAACACCCCACAAATATCTTGAGAAATATGTGTTTACTGATCTACATGAAGTCTTTTTCTGTTATTTTCCACACTACAGGAGTGGATACTAAGGTTGAAGGATAACCACGCAACGAACTGGATCTGACAGTTAGAGTGGACCCCAGTACAGATTGATCAATTACAGTAGGTGAACAACAAATTCACCCACACATTATATTTTTGGCTCGACGGTATTGTGGCAGGATTTATAACAAATTTTGCAGTAGATACAACGAATTCGTACAGCGTAGCAGAGAAAGAGTTTCTACGTAGACCTCGAGTAAAGTACATTAGATCGTTGTATACATCTATTAATGTGTTTCTATACAATAAAGGTGTAACGACAATGGAGTCGGGCAGCTAAACTTCCCTGCATGCATGGGGGAAGGGGGGAAGCACTGACATAAAAAGGAGAAATGTGTTATCACTGAAATTTCGTCTGCAATTGGTTACAGGAATCCAACATCTCCAAACAACTATTAGTTCACCCATGGACCAAAAATGCATTTCCAAAAGGCCCAAAACTATACAATCAACAATAAAATAAGCATGCACTAAGACTACGCAGGGAGCATGTGCACATGCGCCATTCAGAAACACAGGAAAAAGCGCACATGTGCACGATGCACGACGGTGGACGCAAAAAACCGCACGTCCCTCAAAACGGTGCATTTATGATATTGTTCGGCCTCCCACCCACTTCTAGTTTAGCTTCCAAGTTGATTTGACACCCAAATCTCAGTTGAATCTGGATGGGTGGCTGGTCAAAGACCTAAGGGTGTCCTAAATGGCCCATTGTTCACACTAAAAGCTGGTTGAATAATGCCTCAAAGTTATGCTATAAAAGGAATCCATGGGTGCACTACATTTTCAAGGAATTCATTTGTATTGTTATGCTGCTAATATTCTCTTGGAGGATCCTCTTTCCTCATCAAGAGTATGCTAGCACCATTGCACTTAGCCATTCATATCACCTCTACAATGAATGTGCTTTGGATTCTCTTCACCATTTCATCCTAGTTCCTCATTTGTAAGAAGAGCTCAATATTTTGGGGTCCAAGAGACCTCCCTTGGAGGAAGAGGGGACCCAAAGTATCCCTTTCTCTTCAGTGTTTTCTTTCCACTAATACAATCCTTTCCATTGGTGGAATGAGTCTTGTTTGTTCCTTGTTCTTATGTTCTTATGCACTATAGTTTAATTGTTTTTATCATTCTTAGTTTAATTCTTTGTTTATCTTCTATGCTTTATCTTTCTACCCCTTTCCTTTACTATTGTCTTTCCTAGCTACCCAACTGGGCTTGTAAGCATCTCTATTTTTCCCATTTAGGGGACAAAAGAGGTGCAACACATTGGCGACTCCACTGGGGAAAGGTATCAATTTCCTCCCCCATTTGGATATTTTTAGCTCTTCCTTTTATTTATTTAACTTGCAGGAACCATAACCGGCCCAAGCCGACCTGCAGAAAGCCAAATTCAAAGCTGAGTCGAGAGAATTTCATTCAGAATTTTCTTCACAGCCGTGTGACAAACGTTCACATGTTTAGTGGCCCACAGTCGTGCATCATGCGCATGTGCACCAAAACCATAGTATTTATCAGCACCCTCTGCGCACCTGCGCCCATAAGGCATTTCCAATTTGCGTATTGGCACTTAGAGCGCCTCTGTCTACTCTGAGACCCGCACATATACTCAGAAAATTACACATTGTAAGGTTTTTTGTGATCTGTGGAGGGCCCATAGCCTTCTTAAAATTGATTTCATGCATGTTGTAATCTACACCACACTTACATGCCCTCTCCATATAATGGGATTAGTCAAACACATAGGCACTTAGGGGTTAAAATCATAAATTTTCCTCTTTTTTATCGTTTTTCCACATGGATGGCTTGCTTTGACTAAAGTTAAGTTGGAATCATTCTACATCACATATAAAACTTGCATTGGGACCAGAAATTAGAAATCAGTCATTGAGTATTCTCTTCTCTCGCGCCCCAAAGTGATCTTGAGAATCACCTCGGGACTCCTCTTAGTTTATTTTCTCAAAACACATATTAAAGATTGTAACAGGCCCATACATGCCCACATGCTACAAAGATAAGATAGTGTTGAAATTTACTTTCGTAGATTAAATCACTAGAGAAGTTTTAAGGTTTTGTAATGGGCCCATAAATGCCCACATGTCCACAATCTAGGATAGTTTCAAAGCTTTCTTAGATTAAATCACATTAGGGAGTTAAAGGAATAGTAAGGACCCACATGTCCACATGCTAGTTTCCTAGAGACTTTAAAATTATTCAAGGTTGTACCAATGACATTTAGTTAATTAGGTAATCAAGACATGTAAGGACCAATCAAATCCCACATGCAGCAAGGTGACACCTAAATTATTAAAAATATTGGCACGCTTTCACTTGATTCACACACAAAGTCACTGCTCACTCAGTTTCATCTCGAAACGTGGAGGTTAAAGTAAGTTTCCTCCAAAGGAATTCTGAAACACCCCACCCTTTTCTTGACAAAACTCACTAAGCTTTCCTCCACAGGAGGTGCCAAAATAATTTTTTTAGTCTACGTAGGATTTCGGGGATAGGCATCCAAATAACTCCCCGTTATTTGGTTCTCACATCTTCAAACAATAGAGCTTGTCAAATAGGGAACTTTAAATCCTCCAATTCAAGTGTTCCTACACCATAAGGCAGGGAGATACCCATGAAGGGTCGAAGGTCAAGGTCCGGTTTTTCTGTGCATCGCCCTTGAGGCACCCACCTCTTGGACAGGATCGAGCCCGTGACCCATTTTTTAGGCCAAAAATCTAAATGTCGCACTTTGACCGAGGTACCTAGTGACCAATTTTAGGACATCTACCCAGGTGGAAATTGTGGGCTGCAATTGCACCTTGATTGGATTTTGTGTGGCTATTGGGAAATATCGCCAGTTCTTTCGGGATATGCACCCTCTACCCCTCATTATAATTGATTACTTCATCCTTCACTAGTACCTCTTCGGGTGGATTTAGACCCCACTGTTGAGTGCTATTGGAAGGTCAAGTGTTATTTGATAGGAAGGATGTTACATATTTTAGGACACGAGCGTTTGTTTTCTTTGTTCTCCCACAAGGACAAAATCCACCTACCGACATGTATGCTTCTTTATCAATTGATTTATGTATGATGTTATTGTGATTACATACGATTGTGAGATATATTGTGAAGGTCCAAGTTATACAAAGTCTCTTGTTCATTAATTGCTCTCATCACCATTTACACACATCCACCTTGCTAGTCGGACATCATAGGGGACCCACAAAACCCCTGTCATTCCAGACGCTTGCTAAATCTCCCTCCCATTCTAGGGGGAGTTCCTAGTCTTGCCAACTCATTGGCCATACTTCCCCACACCCCTGTGAGTGATACTATCTTGGGATCAGCTTTGCTTGGTTCCACTCTGCTTGGGTCCACTTCCCAAGGTCAAACACCCCCACACTCTCCTTTCCATGGAAGCAGTGGGCCAACTTCTTCTCAAGGGGGAAGTACAAAACCACCTAGTCCCCCTCAAGGGTCAGGTACGCAAAACACTCACACTATGGCTGGAACTAATCCTCCACCACCACCTCAGATGCCATACTTGGCTTCCCTCAACATACTAGATCTTACTAAACTCACCAATGATCCTATATTGCACAACACCACATGGCCAACAATGCCTACCAAACTGCCTTCAAACATCCCCAAGTTTGAAGGAAAACCGGGAGACGATCCCGCCAACCATATCATGACCTTTCACTTATGGTGCTCTTCAAACAGCATCACGGATGATTCCATCCGATTAAGGTTATTTCTATGTACACTCATTGGCCCATCAGCTAAGTGGTATGTAGAAGAAAAATATGGGTCCCATGCTACCTTTGAATCCTTGGCCAAAGCATTCTTGACCTTCTTTCAACTACCAATTCATCATGACAATAGCCTCGAACTACTCTCGAAATTTAAACAAACCTCTGCCATGCACATCGCTGACCACATTCACGAATGGCATCAGTGGTGTAGTCTCTACAAAGCTAAAGCTACTCCACAACAATGTCTCAATTGGTTCCTCAAATCACTTGTTTCCGTCCTTGCCAAAGAGGTGGCCGCCACCTTCCCCTAGTCTGAAGAAGAAGCCATTAGCAAGGCCCAACATTTCGAACTCATAAACTCACAATCAGGGTACTTGTATATAGTACTAATCGATGCCCCGAGACCCGTGCCATTCGGCCAGGACAAACTTGGGATGTCTCACTCAGCAGATGGATTGATTGGTACCACTACACACAACAATTCACATCCCCAACAACCACCAATGTATGGAACCCCCC
>ML789959.1:122100-132915 GCA_009831015.1 Picea engelmannii
TCCACAACCATACCCCTTGACCTTTCCTCCGCCCACCAGCGAACCACCCCCAGCACCCACAATACGCCCTGTAGCTCAACCTAATTCCAGTATCCCCTCCACCTCTGCTTACACTCTACGCACTAGTGAAACCACCACGCCTTCCTATGCATTCTACAGATCGTTACCACAGCATAATCTGTACTTTCCATTTCCTAATCCCCCCCAGCCTATTACTTCACCACAAGGACAACGACATGTTGGGGTTAACTTTGTTCAACCATCTCCCATTCAGTAATACCAAAGTTTTGAACAACTAAATACAGCTAACCCATCCCATCAGTCGAACAATTCCAGAAAGAAAGTAAAAAACTGAAACAATAATAATCTCGGACCAGGAGGAAACTAGAACCAACCCCAGTAGAACCAACCTACAAGGGGAAACCAGAACCAGGGGAACCAGAACCCTCAAGGGGGAAATAACAAAAAATGCCAAGGAAAGAACAACAACAATATTCGTAAAAAATTCCCTTGTTCCCTTTGCAATGAGTATGGACATTATACTCACCATTTCCCCCAAATCGCAAACTTCAAACGGATGAAAGAATATGGTAATGGACCACATCCACCAGCCCCGCCTGCCCCCCAGCATGCCCCACAACCATATGTGCAACACCCACCCCCAGTCGTGTTGCAAAACCCCATACCACATCAAGTGGTGATGAACCCCCAACAAGACATGCACCCTGCTCCACCACAGGAAGGACCATATCACAACCCAGGCACTTCAGCAGATCACACTATCCTCCTCACTAGTGAGGAAGAGGTCCTTCTACAAATGCGCGGTCATCAAACAGCGCACCCTCTGACCTGACTCCCACTACCTCAGAGGCCACCCCAATCACGACTAGCCCACCTTCGATAATTCCATGCCCTAATACTGAAACACCTCTTTGCATCCCTCGCATCCCATTGCGAAGGAATGCCCATAACCCTCAAGCTAGGGTAGCCCACAATTATAGTTTGGTCGATGACTTGGCCCAATCCCCCACTACCATGTCAGTCTTAGAAGTTCTTCAAACCTGTCCTACTCAACGGAAGTCATTACTTTCCACTCTAGGGGTAGTCGACCCTACCGATACTTGAATCATCACATTTGATATCAATAGTGGAGAACCCCATCTCCCCTCTCTTGTCACTTTTCAAATACCAGTTAAAATCCAGAACATCACCGTTCATCGCTGCATCATTGACAAAGGTGCATCCACATGCATCATGTCCAAAACTGTTTGGCATAAACTTGTCTCTCCAAAGCTAATACCATCCACTATTACTCTGAGGGCTTATGACGAACGTCCCTCGTCTCTCGAGGGGCTCTTCCAAAATGTCCCCGTCGAATTTGGGGGAAAAACTATCCTTATAGACATTGAGGTTATCGATGCCCCACTCTACTATAATATTTTGTTTGGTCGTAGCTACATGTATTCCATGAAGGCAGTCACCTATTTCGTGTTCCGAACCATCATGTTTCCCCATAACGGAAAGATCATTACCATTGATCAGGTATCACATTATGAACCTAACCCTTCATCCAACATAGAAAATATCCTGTCATTTTCCACACTAATCCAGATGCCTATCCACTCATAGAGATGGGCCCCAGAATTTTTAAGGACCCATCCTTGCTAGGGACATACCAGAGAACCACCTCTCATCCATCCTTCAGCACAAGTATGTGTCATTTCCACCAAAGGAACAACAACTAAAGATATTCTCCCTCCCACCGAGGCCTCTTTTTCCCCTGACGTCCCACTAGTCACAGAATACCTCCCTCAGGAATATCCTGGAACTTGTTTAGCTCTACCCGTTCCTAATCTTCCCCTCCCCTAGGACCATATCCCGGTTTGGGAAACAGTATCCCAATCCATTACCCAAATCCATTTCTTTTACCCCACACCAAGTGTACAAGCTTTCCAGGTAGCCGCAATGCTCACCCTTCCTAACATGGTGTTAGCAATCCCAATATGGTATCTACATCCACCTAGATGGTCCCTCAACCATCCCTCCCTCCCCAAACAAAAGGAATCCCAATGCATATTCCCATACTTACCGCCACCGTCCCATCCACACCCCCACTCATTAGCACCCCTGCTACAGTCAGTGGCAGACAAATAAATAACGAGCCCACCGCTCCACTTCCCCCATGTGTCCAACCACCTTGCGTGCTATGTGAGAAAGATAGACACCCCACCAACAAGTTCCCATCTCTCCCCAAGTTACGTAATCTCATTCAACTCCCTAGAGCACCACCACCGCTCGTCGCTTCCTCTAGTACTGTCGCTATCTCCTAGAACACAAGTAGCAAAGTGTTGCGAACCAAATTTGCATGTGCCATCTGTTCAGAATATGACCATTACACACACCATTATCCAGCGTTACCTTAGTTCCGGCAGACGCTAACAGTCGTACGCTAGAACTTTCAGCAAGAACCCACCCCAACACATGTCACCGACATCCATTATGTCACGACCTCAGTCAACGAACATATGTGATGTCCTTGCTCTCTATGTGAATCACTTGATCATTTCACATATCAATGTACTCTGATCATTGAATACAGGCGCCGCCAATTGGCCCTTATTCAAAATCACACACCCCCTCCTCCAAAAGAACCAGTGAGTACCCTTACCCCATCACTTGATATGGTTCATATATTTTCACCAGAACCTGAGGCACTCCCTACTCCCCCATGGTTCCTAGATGATTTATATGAGGATTTACCCCCAAATCCCCCCAATTCTCGAATTCATTTCCCCATGGAAATTCTACGCCCGACTACCATTTTCAACCCACAATACCTCGATATTTGGTTTATGTCAAGTGAACTATCGCAACCTCCTTACGATACCTCCTCTACATCATCACCACCAAACAACAACCCCACAATGATAGTCACCAAAGTCACTCCTTTCGATCCCCTATATTCTTGACAGTTTCATTGCGACGAAGACATCCTTGAGGAGTTAACTAAACCTGATTGCCCATGGGACGTGTTCCACCACAGAGCGCTTTTTCCTTCACAGGAAGTCGTCTAGCCTCCTAACCAAAATCCCATCCACGCAGTCGAAACCAAGGATTTTCTCCCAACAGGGCCTATAGATTGGTTCAATAAACCTATCCCTGCCCACAATGCTTTTGAAGAAGACAACATGGCCAATATTTCCCCCACCATCAAAATCGATATTTCCATCAAATCTGGAGTCATAGAGGAAATTACCATTGGTGTCGCATGCTCTCCTGAAGAAATCACCGCCTACAAAGCTCTCTACCAGGAATATCGAGACATCTTTGCCTGGTCCTACACAGAGATACTTGGCCTTGATCCCTCTATTATCGAACATCGTAGCGACACCTGGCATGATATCACACCTGTCCATCAAAAACAGTGTATGTTACACCCATCCAAAGCAGCAGCCATCAAGGCCAAAATTGACAAATTATGCACTGCAGGATTCATCTACCCCATCTCATATACGTCATGGGTCTCCAACCCTGTCCCTGTCAACAAAAAATAGGGCACTATCCACGTTTGTATGGACTTCCGCGATGTCAACCACGCCTGTCCGGAAGACAACTTTACAACACCCTTTATCAACCAAATATTCAATGATTGCACTGGTCACGAGGCTCTATCCTTCATGGGCGATTTCTCTGCCTACAACCAAATTCAAATTCACCCAGTCGATCAATGCAAAACCGCATTCACTACCCCCTGGGGAACTTTTTCTTATCATGTCATGCCTTTCGGCCTCAAAAATGTAGGAGCCACTTTCCAACGTGCCATGGCATACATTTTTCATGATCTCGCTCAAATCATTCTCGCCTACTTGGACGATCTCACCGCTCGCTCCAAAAAATGCACTTAACATCTTAGTGATTTACGAATCATCTTCCAACGGTGTCGTTAATACAACATCTGCTTGAATCCCCTCAAGTGTGTGTTCTGCATCACTCTTGGCCACCTCCTTATATTTTTTCCCAACATGGCATTACAGTTGACCCCCTCAAGGTCCAAGCCATAACGGAAATTCCCCCACCACGAAATTTAAGCCAACAGCAAAGCCTACAAGGCAAAGCTAACTTTTTACGTCGCTTTGTCCCCGATTACACCATTCGGGCACATGGTTTCCTTCACCTCTTACGTCATGATATCCCATTCCAATGGGACGACCATGCCCAAAACACTTTTGATGATCTCAAAATGGCCCTCTTCAATGCCCCGTTGATTATTCCACCCGACTATAATCATGACTACATCCTCTATATCTCGGCCTCAACCATCTCAGTAGCAGGAGTTCTCGTCCAACTAGGAGACGATGATCGGGAGCATGTCATTTACTACATTAGTAAAAATCTTTCAGGGATACCCCTGAAATACAACCACGAAGAAAAACTGACTCTTGCAGTTGTCCTCACAGTCCAAAAATTGCACCATTACATCTTGCTTCGAACTACCAAATTTGTCGCAGATTCCAACCCAATGCACTACTTTCTCAGTCGCCGACAAGTTGATGGAAACTTTGCCCGATGGATCATCATCCTTCATGAGTACGACCTCGAATTTTCAATACCCAAGAGCAAGAAATCCCTCATCCTTGCCGAACTCATTGTGACATTTCCCTCCAATACTACCAGTACCCCCGTCGATACAGACTTCCCCGACGACCATCTCTTATGCATCCCCTCAGATGACCCATGGTACGATGATCTTCTCATCTACCTCCGAACACAGAAATTCGGAAACCACCTTTCCCGAGACGATCGTCGACACATTCATCACCAGGCCCCCCGCTTCCTACTTATCAATGATATCTTATATCGGCACGGGATCGACACTGTCCTCTGTCAATGTTTGACTATCGACGAGGCCGATTGAGTCTTTAATGACTGTCATAGTGGCACTTGCGGGGGCCACCTCTCAGGAATGTCCATCGCTCAAACAATCATTCACATCGATTATTTTTGGCCAACATTGTTTCATGATTGCATCAATGATGTTAAGCGATGTAACAACTATCAACTTTATGCCAACAAAGCGCGAGCACCACCTGCTCTTCTACACCCAGTCATTACCGCAGGCCCATTTTGTAAATGGGGCATCGACTTCATGACTTGGAACCCTCCATCCAATAATGGACACAAATACATCATCGTTGCAGTAGATTACTTCACCAAGTGGGTTGAATCCATGCCCACCTTCAACAACATCGTTGACACTGCAGTGTGTTTTTTCTTTAACCACGTCATCTCCCACTTTGGAGTACCACTCCAATTAGTCTCTAATCACGGGAAACACTTTGAGAATGACTTTTTTGTCGAACTCTCATCCAATTTAGGTTTCTCCCATGAGTTCGCCTCCCCATACTATCCTCAGTCCAACGGACAGGTACAGGCAGTCAACAAGGTTCTCAAAACCATGTTGCAATGCACGGTTAACAAACATAAAACCAATTGGCATCATATGTTGTTTCTCGCATTGTGTTCTTATCGTACAGTAATTAAAACTGCCACTGGTTTCACACCATTTCATCTATTCCATGGCGTCGAAGCTACTCTCCCCATTGAATGCAAAATTCCTACCTTATGCACCACTATTGGGCTATTACCCGACACTGCTCCAATGGAGCAGCGATTGCTGAACTTAGAGTCACTGGATGAAGATCATCGATCTTCATTACAGAACAACGAGGCAACCAAAAAATGGTCAAAGGCCACCTTTGATCACCATGTCAACCTTCGCTCATTCAATGAAGGTGACCTCGTCCTTGCTTACAATATCGCCCATGATACCCTCGGCCATGGAAAGTTCGAGTCATTATGGCATGGACCTTACATCATTCAACACTACCTCACTAAAGGTGCATACATTCTGGCCTCCCCTGAAGGCCACCCTCTCAAAGAACCCATCAACGGGTTGTACTTAAAGAAATTTTACGCCTGAACGTAGCCATTCTACACTAGGCTTTTTCCTTTCGTATGCTTTTCTTAGAGCTTTTAATTTTCTTTTTCACACCTTGCATCTAATTTACCATCTGTGTTATTGACATATGCCTCCTCCATCGGCCTACCACATCGGTTACGCCAACAGAGCCAGTCGTTGGACACAGAATCTCACTTCGGCTGCTTGGGCTCTCTATTCCCCCTCACACGAACTGCTCCACTCTAGTAGCATATGTTTTGGCTCAGCAACCAACAACCAAGCCAAATACACTGGTGTCATTGGTCTCCTCGCCGATGCTAGTCATCATCACATTCGTCACCTTAGTGTCTTACTAGATTCCCAACTGGTCGTCGTCCAGCTCAACAATGTGTACCGCGTCCACAATTCTTGCCTCTTTCACAAATACCTACAAGTTAGACTCTTATCTCGACATTTTGATTCCATTACATTTACACATATTCCCATGCAATTTAATCAAATAGCAGATAACATGGCTAACCTAGTGTTAGATTGGCATTTATCACATCAGGCTACCAGTACGCATACATCAAACATCAATAATTTGTCACAACATCTAAATTAGACATCATCAACAAAACCATAAAACACATGTGAACATCACAAAGATCCCAAAATGTATATCCATCCATCTATATATATATATATATATATATTGGTCAAATGTGCCATCAAAATGCTTACAAAAAATATAGTACATCCGTAGGCCGGTGACCCACCTCGCCCCTATAGACACAAAACTGGTGCCACCACATCAAGTAGGCTCGTAGGCCTATATAAATACCAAAAATTCAAAGATGCACACAGAGACACTCATGGTGCCTCTAGCGCATCACCACCTGGTCCTCTCTCGAGTGGAGCTCCTCCACCAGCTATCGGTCCCTTCAGACCTGGAGGCAACCACCCAGTCATCGCAACACCTACTACTTCTGCTCTCCGGACCTTGGTCCACCACACCAATGGGACACCCATGCACTGCTCCAGGACTCCCTCGTCTTGACTCCATGACCACATGCCCTCGGGCACTCCCTGTAGAACCACCTCCAAGCGACGACGAATGTCCTCAAACACTCCCATGGCCTCCGCCATAGGAGCATGTGAAGGCCCTGCCCTCGGATCATCAAAATAGTGCCTTTGGCCTTCTCTCCCCTCCTCAGCTGATCCCTCAACACCCTCATCCCGTTGTCTTCTCTCCTCAGCCCATGGCTCTCCCCGTTGTGGTATCACTGGAGCTCTGACCAACTCAACCTCTTGGCCGCGTGGTCCCACATCTACATACACAACACACAAATGATAGCATCAACGTCCATCCAGACATAAAACTATATATGTTATACTATCTAACTCTCAAAATCATCAAAGCAAATACATTCACATACCTCTCTGGTCGAACACCTTGCCAGGGGGAACACCATATCTAGGTCCTCCCGGAAGTCTATCCCACTGTAAGGGTACTAGAGAATAATTTGTGGCATCTGATGCCACACTCGTGCAATCTTGGGTGTAAAATAGTGCCCCCCCTCCCCACCACCATGGAGAACCAAGATCGCCCCCCACCGCCTCAGTAGCGGCTCTCGCATCCCAGGCACACCCAAAAGCACTCTAGGGTGCAGCATCAGCACCCACTCTAAGAACCATGCCACCAAGATAGACCCAAAGGCAAACTCCCCTGAGTCTGTAGCATGACACCTATCAAGCTGCCCTACCATCTTGGCGTGCAGCATAAAGCCCCAGGCAAAATTCTTACCCACCAGTATCCTCTGCATCACCCTTAGCTGACCCCCATTGATCTGTTGAGTCATAAGAGACCCATATACTCTCACTATCATTGTTTCCATGCAACAATGTGCAAGGGCATCCATCACCCCAATACTAACCATAGAACCCGACATGAAGTTCTCCCCTAGACAGTAACTCTGGGCTAGGGTAACCAACTTCCCATCCCCCGGTAGCACAGGATCCATCGGTAACGGAGTTCCCTGAAAAGGGAGCCCATTCAGAAAGTATATATCCTCCACCGCAGTGAAGGCCAGATCCTCACCCCGCACCATGAAGCAATGTCGATCCGGATCCCACATCCTAATGAGTAACTGGAGTAAAAACTATTGGGCCCCTATCAAAGGGCACTCAAATAACTTCAACAGCCCACAAGCTGCCAAAGTATCACAGACCGTTGGCTCCTCATTGGTCATTGCCTCCCTTAGGCATGACCAATCCCTCTCCCTCCAGTGAACCGACATCATCCAGACTGGTCACCTGCATCCACATAGACAGTACTCAATCAGCACACATCAACCATAAAAACATCTGCAAAATCTCCCAAAACAAAAAAAAAAAACAAAAAATCAGATCAAGTTTTTACACTTTTCAACTTTGCCTCCAAGGCGTGGTCGTTTTTCCCCACAGGCGCGCACATATGCACGCATGTTTATCCCACAGTTGGGCACTCATGCACGCCTGTCGGTGAAACAAGGGCGCACACATGTGCCCCTATCACATAAATAGTTGTGCCTTAGGGCGCGACTGTTGATCACACAGTTGCACACGCATGCGCACACTCACTAAAACCCCCTGTATGGCCCCCGTCTAGCCCTGCCCGAAAAAAAAACCCCTAAGTCCTATACAGGAGGATACGATAGCTAACCTGAAACTCACGGATCCTGGAACAGTTGTCTCAATCAGCCGGAATCTCCAAATCTCCTCTCAAATTGCTCATCCACTCACTAAGACAGCAGGTACAAATGAGCTAGCATTTTGGGCCCTACAGCTATATATAGTCTGTTTTGCCAAACTTTCAGACTCAATTCCGGGAGCTCTAAACGTTTGTTTTTCAATCCGTCTTCAACCATGGGACCAGAATCCCCCCACCTACACAATCATACTCCTCAAACCACTTTCCACTCCCAGCCCCCGGGGAGAATTTTTTTTACCATACTCACACTCAGGTACGCGTGCTCGCATACACATCTTGTTGAATAACTATTAAAATTTCTTTATCTTCAGATGTTGTTCACGTCGGGTATTTGGTTTTCATGTGTGCAGGTACTTGGTCATCCCACATCAGCAGTATCCTTCCAGGTATATTATCGACACTGTCATGTAGTCATTCCCTCTAAATATCAAAATGCATCTCCCAGTCACACCCTCTGATCTTTGCCTCTAGGATCCCTATATCCAGCTCTGTAGTACTCTCACCTCCACTACATTTCAATACTGACAACCGGTAGCACTCTCCCCCACATGAGTTGTCCCGTTTATAGTCCCCTTAACACTTTGGCACTCATGTTGTTTTCACCCTTTAGGGATGGGAGTCTCGATAGTCTTATGCATCGTCGATAACTAGCCACATCCCCCTTCTCCTCATTTTGCTAGCCTACCCAATGGACTCCCAGATTCCTTCATCATGGTTCTAGTGTTGACTGCACCTCCGCAGTATCATTAACCATCCATTTCACCCACCATCAGTTTTCCCATCTGCATATTGTCCTCCATACATTTCCCTAATATAGAAACCCGCCTATGGAGCCCCCACCCTCCACTTGTTTTTTGAGTAGCTTGCGCCCTCATCAGGCCAAACCATCTTACACTGGGCCTCCCGTTTCTGTATCTGCACAGTTATCCCAACTTATTTTTTATTCTTTTGGTAATTGTACAAACCCTTTTTCTGCATTTTCATAGCTTTTTGTTGTCTCCTTTTGTGACCTTCCTTTCCCCGACAAAGAAAGCCTTGTCGCCCTTGGTTGGGTCATTTTTCACTTCCCAACATCAATGAATTTATCCATAAACCCCGAGTATCCAACATCCCATACACATTTTGATCTCTATGTTTATCCATTTTTTCATGCCTCTGGCACAATTTACCATCATCTAGTTGTCCCCCTGACACTAGATTTAGTTTCACGGTTGTTGCCACTTTACATCTCTCCCCAACCAATGGAAGTCTAGAGTCTTACCACAACTTGACTTCGTCCATGTACCTCATCAATTCCTTCTCTCATCTAATGTATTTCACGAAGCCCTCTTCTTCTTGGAGTCACGTCTCCCTTTTTGTCGACATCAACATAGTTTCCAGAAGGGCGACAATATCTTGACTCTCATTACCGTTACAATGAGGAGTCTCGGACGTCACAGGGAAAACCACCATTGTTCTTTGTTGTCATTTACCCCCCTAATATTCTACTTCAACAACTATCTCATGTTACAGTGGGCCTTACTTTGCGACTATTGCAGTTGTTTTATCTTAGCCGAAGACCTCTGAAATTTGATAGACTATCAATGTCTGCACATTTATCGACACTTCCCACAGGTGTCCTTACTTCTTTTTTCAGAGCTTGTTCACCATAAGAATTGTCCTATGTTATTATCAAACCACCTCGGAGGGTGCTGCAGTGATCTACGTCCACAACAACTTCAGTCACTGTATTTTGAGTTACATGACACGAGCATGGGGCATGCCCACCTCGTTTGTACACAGTTTTATTTTTTCCACACCCTAGGAAAAGCTTGGGTCCTACAGGTCTGCCTCTCCTTCCAATGGATCTCTCTTGATAATCCTCACAATGCTCTTTCTTACACAGGTACTATCAGCAGAAGAAACATTGATGTATTTTGGCTATACGTATGCTCCTAACCTCACACATCAGGGGCCATCTGTTATCACCGAAATTTCATCCACAAATGGTTACAAGAATCCAGCATCTCCAAACAACTATTAGTTCATCCATGGACCAAAAATGCATTTCCAAAAGGCCCAAAACTATACAATCATCAATAAAATTACCATGTGCTAAGACTACATAGGGAGCGCATGCACATGC
>ML789959.1:137613-165567 GCA_009831015.1 Picea engelmannii
GGTTGAATAATGCCTCAAAGTTATGCTATAAAAGGAATCCATGGGTGCACTACATTTTCAAGGAATTCATTTGTATTGTTATGCTGCTGATATTCTCTTGGAGGATCCTCTTTCCTCATCAAGAGTATGCTAGCACCATTACATTTAGCCATTCATATCACC
The DNA here is from genome assembly GCA_009831015.1 of Picea engelmannii. Taxonomy (NCBI): domain Eukaryota; kingdom Viridiplantae; phylum Streptophyta; class Pinopsida; order Pinales; family Pinaceae; genus Picea; species Picea engelmannii. Next base: position 137,776 of record ML789959.1, read on the forward strand.
TCTAAAATGAATGTGCTTTGGATTCTCTTCGCTATTTCATCCTAGTTCCTCATTTGTAAGAAGAGCTCAATATTTGGGGGTCCAAGAGCCCTCCCTTGGAGGAAGAGGGGACCCAAAGTCTCTCTTTCTCTTTGGTGTTTTCTTTCCACTAATACAATCCTTTCCATTGGTGGCATGAGTCTTGTTTGTTCCTTGTTCTTATGTTCTTATGCACTATAGTTTAATTGTTTTTATCATTCTTAATTTAATTCTTTGTTTATATTTTATGCTTCATCTTTTTAACCCTTTCCTTAACTATTGTCTTGCCTAGCTACCCAACTGGTCTTGTAAGCATCTTTATTTTTCCCATTTAAGGGACAAAAGAGGTGCAACAAAATGGAAGAAGAAAAGGATAAGGGAAAGAACGAGGAACCCTTGGACCCAATCATGATGGACGAAGACCGGATCAAGTGGATCATGGAGACAGCTATAAAGATGTGTAGTGGAGTACCCTACCAATACAAGGTGAATACCAAGAAGAGAGTCATATCCGTGAGGGAAGGCTTGGCAAGTGACGAGGAAGAGGTAGAGAATCTTTGGGCTGTGGAGAAAATTGAGGAAATCCTGCACACAACATATGAGAGGAAGAAGAGAGGTTCAAGAACGGGAAGAGAAGGCAACAGTCCTATCCATGTTATTTTCAATGTGGAACCCATAAACCCATGTGCGACTAATAAACCAAAGAGAACACCATTGTTTAGACAACCGAACTTCGAGAGAAGAAAGACAACAGGAAGTACATCTACACAAGGAACAACAACTGGAGGATCCAGTTCAGGCAGCACTAGTAGAGTATCTACACCATGCGGAGGTAGTAGCTCAGTGTTCAGAATGGCAGGACACAATCCCACCATCAGGTTACCAGAATTTAAAGGATAAGCATCGGAGGACCCAGAAAAACACTTGTTCATCTATGAGAAGATTTGGGAAGAAAAACAGATCATAGATGAAGATACTAAACTGGCACAGCTAGTGATTACACTAAGGGATCGCACACTGGATTGGTATATGAGTTTAGCTACAAAAACTCCACCAGGGACAACCAGAACAATTGCAAACATCAAGAAATTGTTGATAAATGAGTTCCAGAAGCCAAGTTCAGAAGATCAGTACATGAATGATATGATCAAAATTACACAAAACCTAGGAGAATCTGTATGGTAAATTGATCAGAGATTCAAGCAATTGAAGGGAAAGTTGAAATATCTCATGACCGATATGCAACATAGGCACATGTTTGTCAATTCACTCCTACCACACTTAAAATACCCGTTACGACAACAAAAGCTTCATACATAGGGAGAGGCTTTGCAGGAAGCTCTGCAACTAGAAGAAAACCAATATCAGCGGACCGATCCAGCCATCAAAGAACCGGAGGAGGATTTGAAGAACTTAACGTTCCAGCTAAACCGAAATAAAAGTAAGGACAAACAAGAAGTCGTTTGGTGTACTACATGCAGAACGGAAGGGCACCACAAGAACAAATGTCCAACATTCACACGGTATCTGGTAGCAGGAATGCCAAATTCGTTACCAACAGGAGGACTATGGTGCGAAATCTGTAAGAAACTGGGCCATGATCCATATCACTCCCTAATGATGTAGAAATACCAGACAGTCCCAAAGAGTTCCTATTGCAACTTTTGCAATTCAGTGGGCCACGATGACAAAGATTTTAGAACTATGGATTTGATGTGAGAGAGGACATCACATGCATACAGAGTGCAGACAGAAATGATGATTGTGCAAGCTGCACCAAAATTTAACCAAGTTCCAGCCCCATACAACACTGTGCAGTAGCAATATAATATTGTGAAACAACCATATAATACTACGTAGCCACAATACAACACATCACAACCTAGTATAATACCGTGTAGCCACAATACAACACAGCACAACCCCAATATAATACCGTGCAGTATAATCAGGCGCCTTAGTATAACGCATCGAGAGGAGATCGAGCGGGCTACAGAGGGGGAGGACAAGCGAGAGGAGTTTTTGGAAGAGGTAGAGGACCAGTGGTATGTCACAATTGTCAGCAACCGTGACATTATGAAAGGGAATGTCCATTTCGACCAGCAACTTGTATGTATTGTCGTGCATCGGACCATGAGACGGAAGAATGTCTGACACTATTAGTAAAGATCCAGGAAAAGAGGAACCAAAACAACCAGAATGTTCAGTGAATTTCAACTGAAGCGAGGGACGAAGGAAGAAACATCAACATAGTTACCCGTAGAGGAGATAAAACAATAAACAACGCAGTCCGACCAGAGCCAATACAACACCAGTGGGTGAAGAAGAATGCTAAACCAAGGAAGCAGTTCGACGCACAGAATGAGAAGGAGATATTTAATCAAGCTAGACGAGAATTTCAGAAGGATGACATTGCGTCGACTTCAACTGCGCAACAAAGTAAGGAAGAACTAGAGTACGATATGCCTTCGTTATTGGATCATACCAATGAAATGCAACCCATGGGACAAGTAAGTACAGTCAAAGGATTTTTTCAATCATGTGTAAAAGTATTGAATGATCCATCATCTGTAAAAATATTGCAAAACATAGTAGAAATATGTAGTATAGATATGGAAGGAAAACTAGAACAAAAAACAGTCAATCACGTACATACAAGGAGAATAACAAGTAGGGAGTTCAGACTGAATGCCAACATCGAAGATTTCAACATGGGATATATCATACTAGATATAGGATCTGAAGTTAATGTACTACCAAAGAAGACATGGAAATGCATGGGAGAGCCCACATTAGGATATTCACCTATGCAACTGAAACTAGCAAACCAACATAGAGTCCTACCAATTGGTAGACTGAAAGGAGTGACAGTAGACCTAGATGGAGTGCGCACTAAAGAAGACTTTGAAGTGATTGAAGTAGTGGACGGAACAACACCATATCTAGCATTGCTTGGTTTGGATTGGGCGTTTGACAACCAGGCCATAATCAATTTGAAGACACGAAAAATGACATTTGAGTCAGGCGAATACAAGGTCATCATGCCATTGGACCCATCAGAAGGGGAAAGGTTTGTAGAACCCACTTGCTTAGACTTAGAGGAAATCAACTAGTTGTACATAATAACTATGCGTGATGAGGATTACGTGAACCCAACTATAGATGGGATACTCAGTTGGTGGAGCATTACTTCATGTGTGAAAGACTCATATATCAGTTTAGAGAACTGGAAACAAAAGCTACATGAAGTTTCCACAAGAATATGTGCACGAATAGACCGCGCAGTAATATGGGTAGGCATGGAGATAAGGGAACCACCTAGTTTCCACGGAGTAAATGAATTAGAAGTATTCTTAGAAAAGTACGAAGATGAAGTTTTAGAGAATCAGAGACTCTTAGCACTTGATATAGCACTCAAGGCCACACCTGAAAGATGGTGGGGCGTACACAAAGAGACAATCACATATTGGTAGCAATGTAAGCGGTTACTACGCATAAGTTTTGGCGCAGAATAGAGAAACAACAAGCAGCAGAAGTACGATGGATAGGGCACACTAGTGGAACACTTGGATAAGTGCAGAACGCTATAGAAAATGACACCCCTAGAGGAATGGACTCATCATTTCATACACACTCTAGAGTGCATACCAACGAACTAGTATACAGACCAGGAAATGCACAAAGGAATTGCGACCTAGACGGTATTGCAACAGAATTTTACAGTCACTTTTTCATTTGAGCATGAGAACCCAAATGTATATGTAGTTATTAAACACATAAGAGGGGTGATAGTCATCAAGGAACGAGAAGTCGAACTCATAAAATAAGAACAACAGTGGAACAAACAGATAGTCAAAGCATTGTTTTCATGTTACCATGTGTTGGAGGAAGCACCAGATGAAGACTATCCGCACGATATTTAGATCGAGGAAGCAGGAGGAGAAATAGAAGTGGAGGGTCCACCTATAGAATCAGAATTCATCGTTGCGTCGATGAAGGTAAAGAAAGTCAACATTGGGACAGTTGAAAATACCAAAATGGCCAACATTGGAGATTATTGGGATGAACAAACAATAGAAAGCATAACAGAATTACTGCATGAATACAACGACCTATTTCCCACAACATTTACAGAGATGAAGGGTATAGAAAGAGAGCTAGGAGAAATGAATATACCACTTAGATTTGAAGCGATACCGATCAGACAACGACCATATAGATTGAACCCGATATATAAGCAAAAATTCAAAGCTGAGATCGACAAAATGCTCGAATTTGGAATCATAGAACCAGTGGAAGAATTGGAATGGATAAGCCCAATGGTAGTTCAGGAGAAAAAACAAGGAGGGATAAGGATATGCATCGACTTGAGAAAGTTGAATGATGCATGTCTGCATGACTCATTCCCCACACCCTTCACGGATGAAGTGTTGGAGAACATAGGAGGACATGAATTTTACTCATTCATTGATGGATTCTCAGGCTACCACCAGATCAAAATAGCCCAGGAAGACAGATACAAGACCACGTTTTCTACAGAATGGGGATCCTACCAGTACATAGTCATGCCGTTTGGAATGAAGAATGAACCAACAATATTTTCCAGAGTAGTCATCACCGCATTTAAGGAATTCATCCACCAGTTTCTAGAGATATACTTAGACGATTGGACAGTTTATAGTTTGTTGAAATACCATGTAGAAGTCTTACGGATGATGTTAGAAAGATGTAGGCAGTGCTAGATATCATTAAACATAAAAAAATGCATATTTGAAACACTGTTTGGGATACTATTGGGCCATATAGTATGAAAACAAGGTTTACTAGTAGATCCTGCAAAGATTGCAGTAATTGTTAACTTGCCAACACCAAAAATAGTTTGTCAACTAAGAGTGACATTGGGACACACATGATACTAATGGAAGTTTTTCAAAGGGTATGCGCAGATTACCTCACCAATGGAGAAATTGTTAAGAAAGGATACAAAGTTTTAGTGGAGCGATGATTGTCAACACGGTCTAGATACGCTAAAAGAAAAGATGGTCACCGCGCCAATACTAGTATTTCCAGACTAGGAGAAGACATTCCATATACATGTATATGCATTATCCATAGCACTTGGAGCTATCTTGGCACAGCCAGGAGCGGGAGATTTCGATCACCCTATATCATTTGTGAGCATAAATCTCTGAGAATCAAAATAGAATTATAACACCACAGAGAGGGAAGGCCTAGCTATGGTCTACTCACTACAGAAATTCAGACATTACTTATTAGGAAAACACTTAAAGATGTTCATAGATCACTCAACCTTTAAATATCTAGTCAACAAGCCAGTGTTGGGGGGGAGAATCTCTCGATGGTTACTACTATTTCAAGAATTTGATTTTGAAGTAATAGTTAAGCCAGGGGAATTGAATGCAGGACCTAACCACCTATCATGGGTCACAAATGGAGAAGAAACTATGAATTTAGAGGACAACTTCCTAGACGCACAGTTATTTTCATTCCAAATCACTAATGAATACTTCACAGATATCATTTAGTACTTGAGCAGAGGTATTGCATCACAAGAATATAACACCACGCAGAAGAAAAACCCGATATACCGTGTTGCAGACTATCAACTGATCACAGGACACTTATACAAAATGGGTGCGGATAGCATCTTGCGAAGATATGTGTTAGAACACGAAAGACCAAGAGTTTTAGCAGAAGCCCATGAGGGAATAGTAGGAGGAAATTACGCAGGAAAACCTACAACGCAAAAGGTATTGTACTCAGGACTATGGTGACTGACCATTCAGAGAGACTAGAAGGAGTATTGTGAGAGATGCAATGTCTGTCAAAGGGTTAGTAAACCCAATAGAAGGGGTGAGATGCCATTACGACCACATGTAACATTGCAGGCATTTGGTAAATGGGCAATAGACTTTGTGGGACCAATCAACCTACCAGCAAGAAGAACAGGAGCAAGGTACATTATCACCGCGACAGAATACCTGACAAGATGGGCGGAAGCAACACTAGTGAAGGATTGCAGCGCAGAAACAACAACACACTTTCTATTTGAACAAGTAATCACGAGATTTCGGTGCCCAAGATTTTTTATGAGCGACCAAGTCACGCACTTCATTAACAACACTATCAATGTTATGAATAAAGAGTTTGAAGTCCATCATCAGAAGAGCACACCATATAACCCAGAGGAAAATGGAACAGTAGAAGAATTTAAAAAAATCCTCAAGAATGCACTGACAAAGATCTGTAATGTCAACGGGGATGATTGGGACCTTAAAATACCACCAGTATTGTGGGCCTACAAGACCATGTGCAAGAAATTGATAGGGCACACACCATTTAAACTTGTATATGGCCAAGAAGCAGTGGTGCCATTAGAATTTTTGGTACCCAGTTTGCGCATAACAACAATTACACACATGATGGAACGAGGCACAGTACAGGAGAGACTCAATCAGTTGATGACCATGGAGGAAGATCAGATCCTAGCAGGGTTCCTCCAACAATTTTAGAAAGTAAGGGACAAATCTTGGCATGATAGACACATCAAGAAGAAAACTTTCAAGGAAGGAGATTTAGTGTTGATGTATGACAGCAAATCCATTCAACACCCAGGAAAACTTAGAATGTACTAGTTAGGACCGTACGAAGTAAAACCTGTCATAGATGGGGGAGCTATACAGTTAAAAGTCTTAACAGACGTAGAACTCAGAGGTATGCTCAACGGGAGTATCCTGAAGTTGTACAAGGACATTCGACCACCCATGACTTGAAAAGTCACCGTGCAGTAAAAAAAAAAAATTACAGGATATTAAACGATACCAATAGAGGTACAGTGCACCGAAAGGAGAAGGAGTATGCAAAATAGGAATACAAACCCGATGAATATATGGCCAGGAAAAAATGGAAACAAGCAGGAAAAGTAAAAATGGAAAAATCAGTACGAAATGATGAAGGCATGCAGAGTTGAATGTCGGAAAGGATAGACGGGACACCGCATTAATCACGCCAACTGGAGACAGAAAAGGAAAGTAATGGAAATTATGAAGGAACCGGAGGTTCATTGAATCCATAATAAAGGTATCGTCTTGACAAGATTCATACAATAACCATACAAAGCACAAATGTGGGAGCAAACAACTTAGAGTGAGATTGGAAAAGACAGAGAGTAATAGAGCCTGCAAAGCACAGAGTGAGGTTCATAGAGGTTAAAGAGATCATTGAACTCAATGAAAGATCAAAATTCACCACCATGGCACCACCAAAGTAGGCAGAACCAGACCAGACTTCCAGATACTCCATAGTTAGAACTAGGGCATAGGCACAAAGGCAGGAAAGCGAACAGCAGTCGCCAGAGATCATCAATGTCGATGAAATCCCATCACCAGACACAACACCGATGAACCCCACACCCATGGTAGAAGAAACCCAACAACCAGCAACTGAAACCATGAATGTAGGTATGTCGGCAGAGGAAAAGGAGCAACAGAACCAGGGCACAAGCAACCTAGTGCAACCAGAGAACCCTGAAGCTCCAAGGGTCAATGGAACGACTACAAATCAGGAAACAACAGTCAAACCAGACAAATCTCAAAAAACTATGTCAAACCATCCATGGGAAGGAGTAGTGGAATATGTAATGGGCTTTCCATAATAGTATGTCGAAGAACGACCGATGGAGGATGGAACCTCGAGTCAGCCACTACCGAAAAAGGACAAGCAACAGGTCCCTAGGTCACCACGCAAGCAACCCGGCACAACCATTGTTTTTCCACGTATACCAGCAAGGGTACGAGTGAAATCAGACTTGCTAGGTTATGTAGAGAAGTTAAAATACTTGGACCATGATGTAACGGACATGGGAAAGTTTCTGGAGTTCGTAAAGAAATTCTACCTACAAGCTATGGGTCTGGGTGCATTTGGGGAATTGATTAATCAACCACTCCAGGGGGAAACATGACTGGAAAAAATGGGGATTTTAGGTCTGCTAGAGATACCACACTTTGGCAGAGGACAGTACACAAACAATTGTGTCAAACAATTGATGGTGGTCACACATGATGGGGATATATGGTTGGACAAGCTCGTCTCAATAGACGTAGAGCTCATTGTGCACATTACAGGGATTCCATCCTGGGGCATGGATCCCGTGCAATTTCTCGACGAAAAAACAAAGAAGAAATCACTCGCAATAGAGATGAAGAATAAATGCGGCACTGACAGGGGGATGTGAGGAATCATCATCAAAAGGATCAATGATTCTGCGACACAAATGGCCGAAAAAATCTTGGCCTGCAAGCTGCTAAGAAAATGCCACAAGGAGGAAGTCTCGGATGGGGTCGTCGCAGTTGCAGAAAAATGTGTCAAGGGAACCACAGTTAGCTGGGCACCCTATATTTTGAATTTTGTTTCTAGATGACTCATGGTTGCTTATGTTGATAGCCATTATGGGATGGAAGGAACCGAACTATGTATTTTTCGCCACCAAACCTAAACCTAATCATGGAGCGAGGTATTTATCTCTTGGTGTCGCGTCATAAACCAGGATCAGAAATATGAACGCATCCATATTTGAAGGATATCTACACAATCTAAAGGAGGTCATCACCAACCTTTGGAGAATCACACCACAGGTTCTCGCGTACTATCGGGACATCGCCAACTTCAATGCCACTCGACATGAAATGTGGATACAGGCATGGAAGGACCCCAACAAAAAATGGCTACAATTGCGCTACTTCATCATGGAGGGAGACATTGAAATGGTTATGAGGGATTGGGAAGATGAATGGAAGATTCCAGTCCTCACCCAAGACATACTTGCAGGGACAGCGGAAGAGGAGGCAGTGCAGGAAGAAACAGAACCTCAGGAAGCCCTAGTTCCCAAGTGTTACACATCAAAATCACTCATTGCAATGATGGCTAGTTTCATCATTACAAATATCGCAAGTGTCACATATTGGTCACGAGTGTCGCAAGGGTTGCAAACATTATCTTGTCCTTGTCGTCCCTCTAACGACATCATAAAAACACTTAAGACACCTCAGAGACTAGTCTTGAAGAAGAGAAATCAATTGACAAGGAGTACAAGCCTTTTGCCATTGAAAAATGCACTCAAAAGTCAAAATTGGAAGGGAGCTCTCCCCTACAGTGTTTTAGGGGGCGTTGCAGCACTCTGTGCACCCTTCTAGGGGAGCGCTAGTGTCTTTTTTGAGTGAAATTGCCTTCTTTTACTCAGATTTTTTCAACCTGTTTTGTGGAATTTTTTACCCAGTATTTGTGGTTGGTTTGTGGAGTGGTTTGGATTGGTTCTTGATGGTTTTTTATGCTTTTCACTATATTTTTTCTTGATTATATATTGAAGCCTCTTTTAGAAACGTAAAATTGCTTTTTCTATCTGCGTTTTTGTCGAGACAATTTTGAGTGTTTTCTCTTTCTCACTATCGTTTATTAGATTCTTCTCTACATTTGATTGTACTCCTTGGATGTTTGTTGGTTTTAGGATCCTTGACTGAGTTCTTGTTATAACAAGATTCTACTTGTTTTCTTTCAGTTCTCATTGTTTTGAATGCATTCTTGATTTTGGGTCGTGAAACTAGCTTGCATTTGAAGTAGCGGAATTCCATGTTTTTTGACATTTTGGGACATTGTGCATCCAGAATGATGAATGTTTTCTCCTTCTCTTAGCATAGATTTCATCGAAATGAAAAGACTTCATCTTCATATATTTGCATAACTTTCGAGTCGGTCAAAACACCATATTTTCCACGCCACTTTCCTTTTGAGTAACAATAACCTTAAAAATCAAGCGCTAAACTAAAATTGATTAGACATTTTTACATTTTATGGTAGCAAACCTACATTAGATTAGTTGTAGGGCTTCGGAATAGGTGTGAAAGATAACTTTCCAAAGTTGAAAACAAACATAGGATCTTGTGTTAGGGAGCGGTGAAATCCAATTGTTTCATTTTGTCCTGGGAAGCCCTTCTCACACAAGGGTCGATCACGAGGTCGCATTAAGACTGGAAGAGTTACTCACCCTTCTTTGTTGGTATTGGTGTAGATATTGCACGTATTATGGGGGTCTCTTGAAGGTATACCCACAATTATGAGTGGAAGCCTTTCAAGTTTATTTCAAGCTAGATACCTTTCCCTTGCACATGGATTGAACTGTCGATTATTTCCCCAGGCATCATTGTTCTAGTTCGTAACCTTAGTGGCCTATCTCTTTAGGGTCTTTACACAAGGTGACTGTAGAGGGGGAATTCTTCACGGTACCTGGAATCGACGTTGGCGAGACTCACTCGAGCTCCTTGGAGGGTATATCCACGATTATGTGTCGGAGCTTGCACCAGGGTGTAAGTCCATTAAGCAGGTCGTCAACATAACTTTTCCACATGCTCTATCTCATCCCCTTCTTACTTTGTTCCCATGACGTTGGATTTCATCACCAACTAGTGTGCTCATTGTGAGAAGGTTTTGTTTGCTTGCTTGCTTACTAGATTTTTAGCGTGTGTTGTTTGTTCTCCCTATCAGAATCTAGGTTGGATCTTTATTTTAATGGTGTCAGTTCCCGAAACTACCAATGGAGCAACTCCTACTCCAGGAGAACCCTTTTTTTTTCCTTCTTACGGAAATGTTGGTCCTCCTTACATCGCTACTTTGAGCCTTCCAGGTCTCACAATTGGGTTACCGATATGGTTGTTTTCCACTACGATTATATTGAATGCAGGTTCTTCATATGCAAGCACACCACCCACACATCAACCTCATGTCAAATTTTCTCCTTCTTCACCCGTCAGGTCTCCTTCCATTTCTTCTTCTTCGCCCAGTGAAATCTCTCAAGCAAGTAGCCAGATTGATAAGAAGAAGAAGAAATGGAAAGAGAATAAGAAGAAACAGAAAGGGACCAAACCTCCAACTACAACAAATGTTGGATCCAAGCAACCAGCTATTTTTCATAGTACTGGGAGTGTTGATGAGGTCAACAAGATTCAAATGAAGAATCTAAAACCCAAATTCCCTTGTAGTCTTTGTAAGGGTGACCACTTTCTGAGGGATTTCCCTGGTATTCCCAAGGTCTTAGAAGTGTGGTCCTCCACGTCATCGACCTCTGTTGGTCATGCTAGTGATTCCTCGTCAACTAGTGACGTTAAGGTTGGTAAGAAGAAGATAAGTGTCAAATTCCCTTGCATGTTATGCAAAGGTGATCATTATTCTCACCTTTGTCCTCATATGGACGAGGCTTCTTCTCTTTCTGAAAAACTTCAAATTCCAAAACGTTATCATAAGCTTTCTCCCAACCCATTGTTAGTTGATGGAATGGTCAATCCATCTCCATCCTCGGTCAATCCGGTTGATCAAGTCGTCAATCTAGTTTCATCCTCGGTTGAACCACTCACCAAAGTAGCTGATCCAATTCCATCATCGATCAACCCCACTTTTTAACTAAAAAGTGAAACCCAAGTGACTGATCCAGTCCCATCATTGGTCAGTCCCACCCTTCATTCGAAGAGTGTCAAATTGTTTGACCCGACTCTTCAATTGGTTGATCCCACTCCTCCTTTCAGAAGTGTCAAAGTGGTTTCTCTGGTGACTTCATCGGTCAATCCCACTTCTCCTCTAATGAGTGCCAAAGTGGTTGCTTCGATTACATCATCGGTCAATCCCACTCTTCCTCTAACAAGTGCCAAAGTGGTTTCTCTGATTAGATCATCAGCCAATCCCACTCTTCCTCTGAAGAGCTCCAAGGTGGTCGATCCAATCTCATCATTGATCGATCCTACTCTCCCGTTAGAGAGTAAACCCAATTCTTCCCATGTTTTTCTCGTTGATACAAGATCTACCATACTGAGGGGCATTTCTCCTTCTCCTGTGAAAACCCCTCCAAGTAATGAGGGAATCCTTTTTTATTGGGGTGGGATAAATAAACCTTGTCTTCCCTCTCACATTCCTTTCAAGATTCCGGTACAGGTTTGTGGTCAGGCCATTCCTCAGACAGTGATAGATTAAGGTTAGTCTGTTATTATTTTGTTCTCTATTGCTTGGCAAGCTTGTGTCGGTTACCCAGAATCTGTTCGCTTTCAACAGAAGAAACAATCACCCTTTAGGGATCCTTCCTTAGTTTTCGGTAACTTTGGGAGGGAAAACAGTCTTTATTGATGTTATGTTAGTCCCAGACCCCTTGTATTTCGATTTACTCCATGGGCGAGATTATGTCTATGCCATGAAATCTATTGTGTCCACTCTTTTTCATGTGATATATTTCTCGCACGATGGAATAATGGTGACTATTGATCAACTTTCATTTGTTGGCCTTGACTTGACCATCAACCCAATAACCTCCCTAACCGGATCTTATATGCAATCGGTATCACCTCTGCCACATGTCAATTATGTGGCATTGTCTCCCATGACTTCAACTTCTGATGACTTAGATCCGGTAGTTGACATGGTGATCTCTTCGGTAGGGCTATTGGAGCCTGATATCCTTACCCTTGACGCAGCCCTCGACATGTGTTCATTCCAGAGCATTCTTCTTCCATCCAGTGAATATCTCTTGGAATCCATAACTAAGTATTGTCCCTTGACATGGTGTCCTTCCAGATCATTATTCTCTTGGAAGCCATGATCAAGAAGAGTCAACGAGCATAGTTTCACTTCTTTGTGGAAAGCTCGCTAAAAAATGAAACAGAAATCTGGGGATTGAACCCGGAGTCACGAGAATAGTTTCGCTTCTCTGTGGAAATCTCGTTAAAAAATGAAACAGAAATCTGGGGATTGAACCCAGAGCCTTGAGAATAGTTCCTCTTCTTTGTGGCAAGCTCATTAAAAAATGAAACAGAGGTCATGAGCATAGTTTCTCTTCTCTGTGGAAATCTCGTTAAAAAATGAAACAGAGATCACAAGCATATTTTCCCTCTCTGTGGAAAGCTCGTTAAAAAATGAAACAGAGGCTATGAGCATAGTTTCTCTCTTTTGTGGCAAGCTCATTAAAAAATGAAATAGAAGCCACGAGCATAGTTTCTCTTCTCTGTAGCAAGCTCGTTAAAAAATGAAACAGACACCTCTCCTGTCAGGTAGAGTCTTTCGCCAGATCTCGTAGATATCGAGTCGAGTATTTCGTTAGATCTCGTATTTGAACCTTCTTTTCATCCACCTGTATCCTTTTTCTCCATCTAGTACATAAATTGGTGACAACCTCAAAGTCAGTGAAGGAATTGAAGCTTGGGGGGGCATGTCTCCAGCCTTTGATGATCATTCTGGAGTTAAGTCACTAGTTTTCAAGTTGGGGGCAGAATACTGAGCTTAGTCTTTGTTCTCTCTCGTGCTTGAAAAAACATGAGAATGTAACTGAGTAGACTTTTATCACTTTTTTGAACTCGTAAAGGATAAATGAAAAAGGAACCCCGTGGAGTCTTCTTTAAACTCTTTTCAGAATCTATAAACGCGAAATGATTGTCGAGTGATATTGCTTCCTTTCCCACTCCTTAAAAGGTTTGAAATGGCATCTTTTGAGTGATAATTTATCTCTTTTTCGGCCTCGCAAGACTAACATTACAAAAAAGGACAAACTTGGAGTTGTCTTTAAGTTTTTTTCAAACTCTCTAAATATGAAAAACCACTGAGTTTACCTTTTCTGGACTCATTAAACAATCATACATTGAAGGGCCCATACGGGACCGAACCCTTACTTCTTCCAGTTTGCTAAACAAAGGAAAAAGGACTTACCGAAGGTGAGTCATATCGAGCATGTGTTACCCTCCTCGGTCTCGTTAAATTAAAAAGAGGTACTCGTCTATCTGGATGGGGGGGGAATTGAAGGAATCAAGCCAAGCAGTTTTTTAGAACACTACCAGTAACTCTTACAATCTCCCTTGAACACTGCACTTTGACTTTGCATGCAATTTAATCCGCTGAGCCTCTACAATGAGCCAATCCTCTGATTTTCTTTTACTCCTTTGGGTCACCTGATGAAAGTCACATCATCCACTGCATCATCAAGTTTTGGTCCATGTCACATTTATGTTGTTGTGCCTCAGTGTTGAATGGAAGTATCTGCCTCGAGATTCATCCATCACAAATTTCCTGTTTCAATACCCGTGTCAGTCCATGTTCATTTGATCTACCAATTATATCTTTGTGTCTATTTCATGTCGTTGATGGGGGATACATCAAGGCCCTCCTTCGACGAGTCTAATCCTGTCTAATTTAGCACATTATCCAGGAACTAGACTTAGAAACCAGTTATTACCTTGGGACCTGCATGCCTCAATGGAAGGCCTCCTCATGTCCGACAGTGGGTTTACATTATTGACCCCTGATCGGGTGATTCCATGGATGTTCGACTTCAGCTCATTCGTTCGCATTCATCGGAATGTACTAGAGTACCTTGGGAATCATTGACATCAATGGTGATCTCCCTCGCACTTGTTAACGGTTTACATCAGGACATCTATTCACATGGTTATATTCGTACTACATCGGGATCGGTAAGAATACCCTGGGTTGAGTTATCAATCTTATATATACTTTTCCTAGGTTGTGAAGGAGTTCTTTTGAACTATGACACATATACTGTAACATAGACCCACTTTGTATTGGTCGTGGCTATGCCTTGTCATCTCATAGTCCACTGTGTATTCTTCGTGGCTACGATTAGTTCAGGTCATAGGAGTATAGATCCACATTGTATATTTAGTGGCTATACCTTTTATCAATATAATTATGTATCTGAAGTGTATTTTATGGCGGCCATACCTAAAAAGTCTTTATCACTCAAGCATAAGTATGCCTACCTTGGGTTTGAATCATGTCATAATATTTTTTTGATGGTTGTGTGCATCTTTTCCTAGCCTCTCTGCGTCCATACCCTTGCTCGAAAAAGTCTACAAAGTACTTCAGTCATCATCGTCTTCTGGCTTCACACTTTGGGGGGGAATCTGTTACACATCAAAATCACTCATTACAATGATGGCTAGTGTCGTCGTTACAAATATTGCAAGTGTCGCATATTGGTATCGAGTGTCTCAAGTGTCGCAAACATTATCTTTCCTCTGTCGTCCCTCTAACGACATCGTAAAAACACTTAAGACACCTCAAAGACTAGTCTTGAAGAATATAGATCAATTGACAAGGTGTCCAAGCCTTTTGCCACTGAAAAAGCCACTCAAAAGTCAAAATTGGAAGGGAGTGCTCCCCTACATACTGTCAGGGAGCGTTGGTTCTCTGTAACCTCTTCTAGGAGAGCATTTCAACACTCTGTGTCCCTTTTTGAGGGAGCGTTGGCCTTTTTTGGGAAAAATTTGATTTGTTGGAGGAAATCAGGGAAGAATCCCCTCAATATCTGAAGGTGGTTGGATTCGAATCTAAGGTCAAGGAATGATCTTAGGGGAGATCCACAACTGAAGGAGAGGAATCCTCAACTTACCCCAAATATCTCTCAAGTGGTTAGGCCTCTCCAAGCCTATATAAGGAGGCCTCCTCATGGTGAAAGCATAGAGGGAGATTGAGAATTACACCAAACTTATGATCCCATAAATGAGATGCCATTGAAGAATAATCAGTGTAGATTACTTGAGCAAAGGGGTTGGACAAGGAGAGATGGAAGAAGTTGTTGCACCTTCATAAAAGGATTGAAGCCCGTTGTATCTTTGTTTTTTCTACGGGACCTATCGAGGAGCTCAGGATTGGATCTCAGCTTGGACTTTGCGAGGACAAACATCGTTAACAAGGTACATATATTTCTTCTTCCTCTTCGCATATTAGCTCAATTAGATCTAAAAAGGATGTCAGTGTCCATGCTAAGAACTTTTCTGTCTTGGCCTTAGGAGTCTAGAGACCAAGAGGGAATCCACTTGTCTGCAGGAGGATTCTCCTGTAACACCAAGAAACTAAGGACGGGCCGGACCAAAACAAAGCAGACAAAAGAGGGGACAACTAAGACGGGGACCTAGAAGAGGAAGAAGAATAATACACAGCTGACCCAAGTACAATAGAGACAGGCCAAGGAAGCGCAGGGGACTACACCAAGTCCAAATCCATAAGAACCAGGCCTGCCTAAGAGGCCAACTACTCAGATATCGGGTGTGCGCAAGAAAATGAAGGCACAGAGAACACCTTCAGAATACACAATCACGGAGGATGATGCAGAAATGATAGCCCAAATGGTTCAGGATCGTACATCTGAGGATTTTGAGAATGATGTGCACCACAGGGATAGAATTCAAGAGGACCTGGTAGACATGTGACAGATCCTCAAGCAGATAAGTAAAGTGCAGGCAGCGGGAAACAACATAGAAACTGGGTCGTCAACATCAAAGACAGGAAAAGAACCTGAATCAAGTGAGCGAGATACAAACCATACAATACCGCAGTCGAGTGAAACATTCCACATTACACCCAACATGTTGCCCATGGACGATATCGTGGGGAAGACACCCCTAAAATACTTATCTCAAATCCAATTGGTATTGTCGCAGATACCATCCAAATCTCTACAAAAATTACAGGTTAGTGTTACCCAAGAAGTACAGTCTCATGCATGCACAGACATAGCCCAATTACAGCATGCAAAGGATAAACGGGATGTGCTGGAATTGATATATGAGCAGGCCAAGCTCGAGACTCAAGAGGAGAGGGAGTGCATGAATGGATTGGAACAAAAAAAGGCCAGAACTTATGAGAATATTCCAAAGACCGTGGAAAGGGATAAACTCACAGCAGCAGAGAAGATTGATCAGATTGCTCAAACAATCGATCAATATCATAATGATATTGAGAGCCTTCATGAGTAGCTCACACCTACCACTCCACTAGAGGTATGAGAGCAAAGGAAGCAGGAGGAAACAGAGAAACTACAGGAGATAGAGAAACAGGTCAGCGTAGCAGCCAACTTGTTCGATAAATCAACACAACATTGGATGAAGCTAGAAGAAGATCGACAAGTCCAGCGATGGGACAAGGAAGAAGAAAGGATAAGTGCAGATATCTAGGACCTCAAGCAGAGGCATAAGACAATGTCCATCATGGAGTGCATCAATGGGGTGCAAGATATGAAGAAACTATAGGCAGAACTCACCACTACGCAATTGAAAAAAAAGGAGCGTCAGGCTCCAATGGAACCGCTTCAAGAGCGAGTAGCAGAAGCCATTGCATAGGAAGAGGAAGCTAAGACATATATGGCACAAACCTAGGCAGAGTGCATAGGGTTGATCAGTGACGTGATTGCAGTCCAGACAGTAGATGCACTCAAGGAGAAGATCACACAAGCTCAAACACAAGCAACAGAGCTCAAGGAGAATTTTCAGGTGATCACCAGGGAGATCAACGAAGCGCACAAAGGATAGGTGGCTCGGGATGAGCCACGTGTTAGTGTTGAGGGCATGTTGGAAGCAGGCCAAATCAGGAAGAAAGGTGATTTTGGGAAAGAAGGCATGAACGAGGGAAGCAACAGCTGGAAGGAAGAGCAGCACGCACGCATGCATGGAAGACCTAACGACGTTAGTGTTAGGGTTCTTTCAATGTATTGTAACAGCTAGCAAGCTAGGAATGTATAAATATAGATACCTAGGTCTCATAGAGAGAACTAGAAAAGAGGGGACGGATGTAAGGAAGCGGATGTGATGTAATATTTTGTTGTATGACCTAATTTTGTAAGTTGTTGAGCTAGAGAGGACTGAGGAGGGTAGATCTTGAGGGTTAGATCACACTATGAGGAGCCTGGTGCGACCTAGTCCACCTCATAATAGATCTCAACCTAATTGAGAAGAGTTGTAAAGTGTGCAGCGTTGTAGTTTCAGAACGACTATAATAAAAGAGCAAAGAGACAAATCTTTGTGAACGTAGCCCCGGGGGGTGAACCACGGTAAAACTTGTGTTATGTGATTGAATTCATGTGTTTCTTTATTGTCTTTGGTAGTGGATATGCTAAATGAATTATTTTTTATATTTCCTACTTAATCATAATTGACAGCATATTGCGATAGTAAGTTAGAACAACACTCTCAGCATACAGTTCTCAAATTCCCCACTCCTAGGCTGCAAACACATGAGTATTGCAGCCACCCATTAAGACTATATCGGGTGAGATGGCACAGTGCACCCTGTGTGTTGTGTTGCCTTCTAGTTTACCAGGAGGGCCGATATTTTTAGAGGCTTTGTTGGAACCCCAAACAAACATGAACCCTGGGTCACTCAAGCTAAAGATACAAACTCAAATAGGATATGAATGTCCAACATATTGATAGGTCATGGGTTATACTCCCATGGAGTACAATGTTTTTCATTCGTCCCTTTTAGGCCCCATCCAAGGTGACACGTGGCACTCTATGATTGGGCCATGTGTCAGCCCATGGTTGGCCAAAACCATACCATGTGGACCAATCACCCCTTGCCACTTGTCAACATCAGAAACTGCCAAATGTCGATATCTGAAATGCCATGTGTCGGTTGTAGGAGCTTTCATTTGTCCTTTGTATACTGTGCCACATGTCATGCCCAGAATGTGCCACGTCACCCATTGACCAGTTGACTTTTTACATGTTTGACCCAAACTTCAGATTGCGATAACTTTTGCATACAGACTCTATTTTTCGATCCATTTGCGCCACCGGAAAGCTTGCGACGATAACTTTGGGATGGTGTAGATTTCATGAGTATTGGAGAACTTGCATTTTTTTTATCATTTTAGATTCTCCTGGATCAGACACTGAGAATGGATTTCTAAACGATTGACCCATTTTGCTTCATTTGAATGGCTTACATATCCAATCCACTATGGAGTCATGGGGGAAATATTTTTCCTAAAGAACTTGTGTGCATATTATTGATCCCTCAATGCGTCCCCACACATTATTTGCTACAAATGATTTTGAAAAGAGGAACTTTTTTTTAACCCCCATCCACCAAGCTTCTTTGGGATCGTTGTTCTTTTCCAGGAGGCTATAACCAAGTATTTTTTTTTGTCTGATCTTGCGCAAATAAATATGAAGGATACTTGCTTTATTTTCCCTAGGATCCCTTTTTGGATCCAAGAAAAGGTATCCCAATAAAATGGATTCCAAAATAGAATTAACCAATACTAGATTTCCAACCCTGGAAATCCAATGATTACACCATGCATTGAGTCAATTATCCACTATGGAAAGTAGCCACAACCAATCATTTTTATGGTATCCATTCGATTTTAGGTTGAAACTGAGGTATTTTATCCCATTTCCAATGCCATTGATCTACATATTTAAATTTTGGGAGATAAGATGGATTTCCTTATCAGACAACCACCAAGTAGAAAGAGAGGATTTTTCCATGGGGTCTTCACTCAATGAACCTATTACATATCTCCTTTGTTCATGGGATATTAAATAATACCCCTAATTTCACTAGATATTCATAAATATCTCCCAAAATCCTTTTGTTGAACCCCCTCCCAATACATCTTTCCAATAAAATAAACCCCTATTTTTACTAGATGCCCTTGTTTATACCCCCCAATACCTATAAACCCCTTGAGACCTCACATCCCCCTAATACCTACAATATATTTACTTTATTTTTCACAATTTAAAAACACCCTTTATGAATGAACATGATAAGATATCAGTCTACAAAGTGAAGGCCCCGTGGATTTTTTTAGGTTTATTTGCATACCAGTTGCTTGATAGAAAATGGAAAATATATCTTTCAAGTGTTCTACAAACCAAAAGTCACCTCTGAAAATATAAGTATATCATCCATGAAGAGAAGGTGAGAGAGAGAGAACCTGGGGCTGATCAAAATACCTTTGAATTGACATGTTGATACAACATGGTGGATAAGGCGACTAAGGCCTTCTACAACTAGGAGAAAAAGAAAAGGGGAGAGAGGGAATCCTTGTCGAACCCAAATATATTCTCTAAAGAAATAGGTGGTAGACCCATTGATCAAAAGTGAAAAAGAAGTCAAGATAATAAAATTGAGGACCCAAGATAAAAAGAAGTGTCTGAAACCCAACTAGATGAGTAATAGTCTAATGTAGAGCCATATCACTATATCAAAGGCTTTTGAGAGATCCACTTTAAAAGTTACGACCTTTAGTGATCCGGATTATTTTTGGCATGAAATGAGATCGGAGATATAATAAAGAAATGCACAGAGATATCATAGTTATTCAATAATATAATAGAGATGTA
This sequence comes from Picea engelmannii, assembly GCA_009831015.1. Classification (NCBI taxonomy): domain Eukaryota; kingdom Viridiplantae; phylum Streptophyta; class Pinopsida; order Pinales; family Pinaceae; genus Picea; species Picea engelmannii. Next base: position 157,986 of record ML789959.1, read on the forward strand.
TCAGAGATGCAACCATAAACACAGATATACAATAATACAGGATTTCTATTAATGAAAGAAATGTACAGAGACTGTAAAACTATAGAGTGAAAGACTCGCTAGAATGGTGGCAGCTTATCTCTAAGAAGAGATGTGACTACTACTCACATTCGCAAGAAGATGATTACAATGAGGCTATGAAGGCATTTTTACAATAAACAGGAATGCCAAAAACCCTAGACATCCTAAAACCTAACCCTAGGAGATGAAGCGCCAAAATTCATGTGGGCCCCGTTTGGGTAAGTTAGTACATCAACTTCCTGGGGTCGTAACTTTTGCATACAATCTCTGTTTTAGGCGTATAATAGCTCGTTGGAAAGGTATCATCGAGGAGATTCATTTTGGGGGCTCAATAATGCCTTCAACTATCATTGAGAACCTCAATATTGAAAACCCTTCATTTAAACCCTCAAAATGGCCCCGGAAGTTAAAACCTACTAAAAATAGTAAATTGCCAAAATTGCCAGAAAACTATATTGAGCCAGTCGAAAAAGGTGGGTGGCCATTCATATCCACCTGGATCATTTAGCTTCCTAGTATGGATGGAGTGTAGACCCTTATGGGAGATTCTAATAGCTCCATAGATTTGACGTCCCTTAAGGAATCCAAATTGTTACAAGGAGATGTTCTCTGAGACGATATCCTTCAATCTGGAGGCAATTAATTTTGATATGATTTTATAAATTTTGTTACAAAGGGAGATAGGCCTAAAAAAATCAAAGGAGATGGGTTTGCCAGATTTTAGAATCAATCTTATGAAAGTAGAATTAAAGAAAAACAACACTTATGTGGATTTTAAGTTTTTAAGGATCATCAAAAGATCAACCCCTGTAAACTCAAATCATCCCAGAAAGAATATAATAAAATAAATTAATGTATCAAAGAATTTTTAGTATTAAATATATTTAGATGATTAAATAGAATAAAAGGAAGTTTGTGATTAACTCCATATGTTTATGTATTCTCTCATCACTTTTATTAGCATGGATTTGGAGACTTACTTTATTCTTTTATTCATAATATTATTACACTTTTTTATTTGTAACTATTATTATATTTTTCTATTTGTAATTATTACTAAACTTGATTGTGTAATAAATATCTGTACCTAGACCATATATCCTTCAACACTCATGAGTTTTTTGGCATGCCTAGTTGGAAACCAAGCTAGTTATCAAAAGAAAAACATAATAAACTGAGTTTGAAACAACATAACTAGACCAAATTCTAACAAAATTGATCCAAAGATACTAGAAACATCATAATCCAAACAACCTAACAAACCCATTCTAAGAAAGAGAAATACCATATCAATCATCCATATTTTCAACCTGGGGTGGTCCTTGAGATGAGTGCACGTTGGCCCAAGTCATTGGAGGAAACGAACGTGACCCAAAAGGTTTCTCATCATCTCACACAAGCTTAAGAGATCCACCATTATGTTTCACTAGCCAGGACACCATTGCTAAAAATAGCTTCTTCTTGCTCTCAAGAGCCTCCAGTCTTTTCCTAAATTTCCTATAATCTTGATCGTTGGGCAACATTCATTAAGCCACCATAGTTTTAACATGCCAGTAGAGCTCCACAGTTCTATGAAATTTGGTGTCCTGATTCCTAGTGCATCCTAGATCTAGGATTATCTCCCCCACCTCCTTATCCACAACGTCATATTCTCTATAAGCCCTGGTTATCTTTCCATATTCTCTGTAAGCCCTTGTTTTTGAAAATGCGACGATTCTACTCTTTCCATATTTTCCACATGAAAAACCCAAGGAAAAGCTACCATATTTGAGTGATGATAGAATTTTTAAATCCTGGGGATTGCCAAGAAGAGATATTAAGATCAATGGAGTCATCATGTCGATCTGATTACCTAAATTAGATGTCTCCTTGATCCCAAATAGATTGATTGAAGTCATAGGTGTTTAACATGTATTCAATGGTCTCATATTCCTTATTGCACATAACATAGAGGCCCAACCCTACAAAACCACATTGAATGAGGTGATCACAGTTAAGGATTTTTTATTGAGCAACCAGCTAGAGAGAGGTTGCTACTTTTGGATCGAGGTTAGATTTCCATAAGTTGGCCTAGATATCGTCACCAAAAAGAGAGGCATGTTGGGAAGCCAAGGAATAATCTTCTTTCAGGTTGAATCATCCAGAAGCCTGGTATCCCCAATGAAGATTTTCCTAAATCATGGAGAACTTGATCTTTCTAAGTCGGAGCCCCTCTTGCAAGGCCGCCATCAAAGCAAGGATTTTGAAGAGGAATTTAATCTAGGTTGAGTGGCTAAGAGCACCAGTCCACAGAGTCTTGGTCATGTAACTAGTAGTGATGTACTTTGTTTCCATGAACTGTTTGAAGCCATTCTTTGAGAGAGAGGATTCCATGATTATTTTGAAGTTTGGGAAACTATTATAAGGATTCCTCCCAGAATAAATCCAACTGGCCATCTCTGATTTCCCAAAAGATATGATCCTGTATTAAATATTTGTTTTTACATGTGGCATTCCAGATAATAGACCCTGCTAGATTCCTTGTCATCCTAATGAGGTCCCCAAGAGGAATATTAGGAGAATACGTGTTCTTCTAAAGATCAGACTAGAGCTCATATTTGTTTTGAAGCCATTTCCACCAAGTTTTTTCACCAAGATTTTTGTTGATAATTTCGGGGTCTCTCAATCCTAGACCCCCTTTAAACTTGGGGAAGAAGAGAGTATTCCAAGTGACCAATGTCCATTTCTTTGTTGATTTGGTGCCATGCCAAATATAATTTCATAGGAGGGATTTGATGGATTTTAGGATTCTTTTGGGAGCCACTATATCTGAGAAGAGGTAAAGCAGGATGGCTTGGATGATATATTTTAGGAAAATGAGATTCCTAGAAATGTTAAGGGAGTGGAAACTCCAATACGTGAGATTTTTTTCTAAGGCGGAGAGAGAATATATCCCAAGAAAAATTGAAAGCAATGGTCTCTAAGAGAGGGGCACCAATATATTTGGACAAAAGGAAGCTCCTATACAATCCTGCGATGCAGGAAACATGAAATTAAATAGGAAACAGAGTGTTTTGGGATTTAAGATGATTGATAGAGGTACCAGAGGCATCCATAAAGTCACCAAGAATCCATTTGAAGGATTTGGATTCCTCAGTAGAAGGGAGTCCCATTAACATAGTGTTATCTTAAAAATTATTGTGGCAAAAAGGAGAGGTGTAATTATGGAGTGAGAGACCCTAAAGATGATGGGAAAGGAAAACAGCCTTGATGCTTCTACCCATTCCTTTGGCCATAAGAATAAGAAGAAAATGAGAAAGGATGTCTCCTTAGTGGATGTTGCGGGAGGGATGAAAGGGGACGGAGGGAGAACCATTGATGAGAATGGAGAAGAAGGTTGATCCAGGTGGATATGGGTGGCCACCCACTTATTCCACTGGCTCAAAAAACATTTTTCCACCTTGGTAGTTTCTTGGGTCCCAAACTTTTGGGGTCGTTTTGAGGCCCTAAATTAATTTTTTGGGGGATTTGGGGCCCATGAGACTACCAAAATCACTATCTTGGGCCAGTCAAAAATATATTTTCTTGGTTAGACCTTTCCAATGGTGTATCTAGCAACCCAAACAGAGATCATATGCAAAAGTTACGCCCCTGGGAAGTTGACGTATCAACTACCCCCATCAGGGCCCGCAAACCTTTTGGATTTTCATCTTTCAGGGTTAGGGTTTTGGATTTTCCTTATGTTAAAAAGGCCTTTAGAGCCTCATTGTAAAAATCATATTCTTTCGATTGCAAGTAGTCGTCACATCTCTTCTCATAGATAAGTTGCCACCATTCTAACAAGTCTTTCACTCTGTATTTTTACAGTCTCTGTACATTTATTTCATTAATAGAAATCATGCATTGCTATATTTCTCTGTTTCTGAAAATATTTATGTGCTTTTCATTGTAATGTATTTGCTTTCATTTCATTCTAAAAAATAATCTGGATCAAAGGTGGAAGAAATAAGCATCATAACCCAATTAACCCAGGAGGACTGGAATCCAAAGGCAAGAAAGATTGTCTTGATATATTGAGGCAGGGAGGATCCCCTAGATTCTTTGAGATTCCTCCATAATTTCCCAAACATCCACTTTGACAACAGACCAAAAATGATGGAAAATATAATAGGTGAATCCATCTGGTCCTGGTGATTTTCTACAGGCCATTCTAAGGATTTCCACTTCCACTTATGATAGGGAGATAGGGTGAAAACGACAGTCATTGTGCTCATCAGTCACAAGTTTCAAGATATGGTGGGTAATGGAATGGATAGACTCAGATATGTCTGGTTGGGGTTCAATTAACAAAGAACGAAAAAAAGACACCAACTCATTCTCAAAGTCGTGATGGGAGGTGAGCTTCTTACCTCGGGATGATTTTAGTTAAGTATGTGATTGGTGTGTCGATGTTGAATCATTGATCTGTGGAAGAATTTGTTGTTTTCCTCACCTTCTTTAAGCCAATGAACTCTATATTTTTGTCACCATAGGACTTCCTACTGACTGTGTCTTTATTCTAGCTATTGGGTGAGCTTCTTTTCTTGAAGAGAAAGATCAACAGACCAGCCATGGAGGATTGCTTGCTAATGCAAATCTACCATATATGATTCCAAATGTTTGTGAGCTTGAAAAATGTTTCCAAAGACCTGTTTGTTACATGCCTTGAGGTGTTTTTTGAGAGATCTAATACATTGTTTAAAGTTATACATGAGAGATCCCTGAGTAGTATTAGCTTCCAACCACCATCTTTGAATATTTTATTAAAATTCTGAATGGGAAAGTCATAAATTTTCAAATATGAATGGGATTTTTTTGGGGAGTACTATGGACATCAATATTTAGGAAGATAGTCCAATGATAATATGCCACCACCAAAAGAATACTAGCCTCCAAATGGAGCCCTGTTACCTTAAGAGAATCTGAGGTAAGGAATCTATCAAGCCTATAGGCTACATGCTAAGAACTCCCTCTTTTGTTGTTCCAAGTAAAAATACCATTAATGGTGTCTAAGTCTACCAGTTGGAGATCTTGAATGAAGGAGTTCAAAGCTTCATTTTCTGGGTCCAAACACTCGATGCCTCCTTTTTTCTTAGCTAGGGAGGAAATGAGATTAAAATCTCCTCCTAAAATACAGAAATGGGACTCAATGATTTTAGAAATATTTTGGAGGGAGTGAAGGAAATCATATTTCTTATTTGGTTGTTGTGGTCCATATACATTGGTAATGAATAATGTAATATTTGAGCTAAGAGGTCTGAATTGGGTTGTAAGAGTTCTTGAAGTGGTAAAAATATTATCGTAGATTACCATAGATGGGTTCCAGAGGATAGGAAACCCTCCTATAGATCGTTTGGAATCTAAGGAAAGTGAGAGCCTTGTATTCCAAATTTTTTGAAGAATATAAGTCAAAGTTAAATAAGATCATTTTGTTAGTTGTAACAAGAAAATATCTGGAGTGTCTAAACTTATCTTATTCTGTAAGAGCCTCTTCTTTCTCTTATCGTTGATGCTTTTAACGTTCCAAGATATAACTTTCATTCAAAACTACAGGAGGGAGAGGGATGGTAAGAATCCATAATCAACACATTCTAACATGAGTTCACCAATATGTTCTCTATTTCCAGAAGTGGTTGTAGATTCGAATTCATTCCTCTATGCTTATCATACCAAGAGTTCTTTTTGTTCTACTTTTACTTGCTGGGTTGAAATCCAAAGGAAGGAGAAGCTCCCTGCATCAAATTAGGGCCAATGGTTTCCTTTGTGTTTTTGTGTAGATCTTGGTGAACCCTTTGGATATGCTCCAGTGGGATTGATTTTATATCCTATTCATAGCATGCATATACAAGACATTGTATATATAAACCATCCAATTCCATGTCATCCACTTCAGGGTCACTCCATATTCCAAATCCCGAATCATTACCCCATATCTTCAAGGGAGACATCTAAGGAGGTGAATTTGAAGGTTTGTGTCTCTTGGATTCCTCTAGGTTGGGGGGGACACCATAGGATTTACGATATTTACAGATGTTGGAGGAGGGTTTAAGAGGATGTTTATTGTGGAGGTCATCAAGAATTGAACTCAAAGCTTCATAACTATTTTATGGTGACTAGTTTCTTGGTTAGACCAGCAAGAGTAGTCTTGTGCCTAATCGGTTCCAATTGACAATATTGGCGAAGCCCTTTTCATATTTCTTAGAATCTGACTAGGGTGTCTTTGGAGGATTGAGAAGAGCGAAATATCTAAAGATATTACCATGCTCATGGGAGGGGTGACACCATAAGGGAATAAACTTGTAATCCAGGGTTTGGATCTATTCAATGTCTTGGTAGCTAAAATAAATGGATTATGGGATGGGAACTGAGACACGTTCATGTAGATACAAATCCTCACATAAGAATTGTATCATCCCTGTTTACTGTTTTCCATCAATTTGCATAGGTACCCAGAGTGTTGTCGATGCCTGCTAAAATCTCTTTGTCCCAATATTCCTGTGGTAGCAAATAGAGACAAGCCCAAATGAGGGAATTAGAGTAATGAAGGTGGCATTGAGGCAGGGAGGATCCCCTAAATTCTTTGATATTCCTCCATAATTTCCCAAACATCCACTTTGAAAACATACCAACAATGATGCAAAATATCATAGGTGAATCCATCTGGTCCTGGTGATTTTCTAGGGGCCATTATGAGGATTTTCACTTCCACTTATGATAGGGAGATAAGGTGAAAAATACATTCATTGTGCTCATCAGTCACAAGTTTCAAGATATGATGGGTAATGGAATGGACAGACTCAGATCTGTCTGGTTGGGGTTCATTTAACAAAGAACGAAAAAAAGACACCAACTCATTCTCAAAGTTGTGACGGGAGGTGAGCTTCTTACCTCGGGCTGATTTTAGTTAAGTATGTGATTGGTGTGTCGGTGTTGAATCATTGATCTGTGGAAGAATTTGTTGTTTTTCTCACCTTCTTTAAGCCAATGAAATCTATATTTTTGTCACCATAGGACTTCCTACTGACTGTGTATTTATTCTAGCTATTGGGTGAGCTTCTTTTCTTGAAGAGAAAGATCACCAGACCAACCATGGAGGATTGCTTGCTGCTGCAAATCTTCCATATATGATTCCAACTGTTTGGGAGCTTGAAAAATGTTTCCAAAGACCTGTTTGTTACATGACTTGAGGTGTTGTTTGAGAGATTTAATACATTTTTGAAAGTTATACATGAGAGATCCCTGAGTAGTATTAGCTTCCAACCACCATCTTTGAATATTTTATTAAAATTCTGAATGGGAAAGTCATAACTTTTCAAATATGAATGGGATTTTTTCGGGGAGTACTATGGACATCAATATTTAGGAAGATAGTCCAATTATAAGATGCCACCACCAAAAGAATACTAGCCTCCAAATGGAGCCCTGCTACTTTAAGAGAATCTGAGGTAAGGAATCTATCAAGCCTATAGGCTACCTGCTACGAACCCCCTCTTTTGTTGTTCCA
>ML789959.1:178056-191466 GCA_009831015.1 Picea engelmannii
TTTTGTGTAGTTCTTGGTGAACCCTTTGGATATGCTCCAATGGGATTGATTTTATATCCTATCGATAGAATTCATCTACAATACCTTGTATATCTAAAACATTCAATTCCATGTCATCCATTTCAGGGTCAACTCCATCTTCCAAATCCTAAATCATTACCCCACATCTTCAAGGGAGACATCTAAGGAGGTGAATTTGAAGGTTTGTGTCTCTTGGATTCCTCTAGGTTGGGGGGAACACCATAGGATTTATGATATTTATGGATGTTGGAGGAGGGTTTAAGAGGATGTTTAGCAGGGAGGTCATCAAGAATTGAACTCAAAGCTTCATAACTATTTTATGGTGACTAGTGTCTTGGTTAGACCAACAAGAGTAGTACTGTGCCCTAATGAGTTCCAATTGACAATATTGGCGAAGCCCTCTTCATATTTCTCAAAACCTGACTAGGGTGGATTTGGAGGATTGAGAAGACGGAAATCTATAAAGAGAACCGGCTATGGCCTTGGAATGGGTTTACTGTGATTGTTGTTGCCTCATATTCCTTGACCTTTGTTGGAACGGGCTATGGCTTTGGAATGGGCTCTGCAACTCGATCTTGAACTGCTCCCTTTGCCTTAGCTATTTTCTCTTTTTCTACAACCTCTCGATATAAATATATAGGGTCTAGGCTTAGGGGCTTCACTAGAGGCTCTAGAATTGTCAGAGATGAAAGGCGGGTGGTGGCAGTCAAGATAATATGGAACTAATGAACTAGTAGAGTTGTTACTTAAATCGTTGGGAAACTGCCTTGACCTCTCCTGGTCTCAATATTATTTAACCATAAGGCTATATCCTACTATTCTACTATTGTTGTTGGTTGTATTGTATAAAATATTTTATTTATTTAAAAATAAATAAATTAAAATTATATTCTAGTGTGTAGAGTTTCATAAGAGTTTTTTAGAGATATGTTATTTGTATAAGGTTTTTAAATATTTAACGTTTTTAGTTGACATTCTATTCATAGTTAGGGACAAATGAAAGTTTAAGATGTTAGAAAAGAGTGTTAAAAATTAATAGTTAAAAAAGGAATTAGGACATGACCATTGAAAAAAAAATAAAGTAAAAAAGAAAAAGGTAAAGAAAAATTAATAAAAAAAATGAAATAATGAAAAAAACATCATGACTAAAAGAATATTAAAATATGATAATAAAAATGAGATACTGTTAAAGAAAAAAATAGAAAAAAATAATAATAATAAAATAGCTAAAATGAACTAAAAAATGGTATTAAATATAAGGTACAAAATGAAATGTTAAAAATTGTAATATGATTTAGAAAAAATATATTAGAATAGATTATTAAGGAAATAAATTAAATATAAGAAGGAATTATTAATATCTATCTCTTTTCTATATCATATTATAAATTTTCACATCTTATCTTATACCCCATTTTTAATATCATTTTTAATTACAAGGATTTTCATTATTTTATTTATTTTTTTCTCCTATTTCCCTTTTTCTTTGAAGTCATCTCATTTTTAATATCACATTTTTAGTATTATATTTTAATATCGTATCTTTAATTTATTTTTAACATAATTATCTTTAATTTCTTTTTAACATAATTGTTTTTTCATTATTTTATTAACTTTTTCTTCTTTTTCTTCTTTTTCTTCTTTTTCCTCTCAATAGTGATCTCCTAATCCCTTCTTATCCTTAGTATTTTCTAACATCTTAAAGCTTCGTTTGTCATTTGTCTATGGTGGATTATCTACTCATTTCAAAACCTTCCACGCACTATTTATGTAGAAACCTTCTACATAGTATTTCTCCTTAAAGCTCATGCATTTAAAATTTTAGTTAAATGCAAATATGATGTCTTATATTTTTATTCTAAAATGTATGATATAAATTAAGCAAGTGAAATTAGTAGAAAAACTACTTATAAGTACATCTTAGAAATGTTTTAATATAATACTTGCATATAGTTCAAAGTTAAAAACTAAAATAATTATGAAACACTTGAAACTTGTAATAATGTATTACTTATGCATAGGTAAGTAGAATTTGATAGATCTATATGTTAGTAACTGTAAAGTGAGTCTAGGGTTGCTATAACAGCTGTGACAAATCAATAATCGAGTCGGAGCAACAACAAGCTAGGGTTTGACAGTGGAAAACACGACAGAGCACAACATGGTTACCAAAGGGGGCGGTAATGGAACCCCCTCATACAAGCAGGTAGTGGTGGACAGGGGGAAAGGCCCACGAGGCGGAGTTTTCAAGGAACCAATGACGAGAACCTTGGGATCAGGACCAGAAAATAATCAGGAAAGCAACCAGGAAAAAAGGGATCGCATGCAAAAAGAAGCCAAAGAAACCCAGAATGATGCGCAAGAACCAGCGAACCCCAATGGGGTAGAAGGGCGCAACCCGTGTAAACCTAAAACAACATTGATACCCAAGGTGATACTGGAAGATCCACAAACGCAACTCTTCCAGGACCAGATGAAGATGCATGCACTAATTTGCAAGTTCATGGGTTTGTGGCTCACAAAAAGAATGTTGTGAAACTGGATAAAATATCAATGGAAGACAAGTAGGGAAGTGGAACTCCACCTGGGTTTGAAAGGATTCTTCACAGCAGTATTCATGAACTTGGAGGACAGGGATAGAGTCTTTGATGGGGGGGCATACTTCCACGCCTCAGTAGGACTGTACATGCAGCCATGGAAGGAAAACTTCTCCCCAAAGAAAGAAACCTTTGAGAATGTACCCGTCTGGATGAGGCTTTACTCTCTGCCGCTAGACTACTGGCTACCCTCCACCTTCGAAGCAATTGGGAATAAAATTGGAAAATATATGAAAACATCGGAAGCAAACCTAAAAGGGAGATATACCTCCTATGCAAGAATCTGCATAGAGATGGATGTTTCGGGGGCACTCCCAGAAGCCATAAGCCTGGAATTCAGGGATGAGGAATGGATACAAAGCATCGACTATGAGCAGATCCCATTCAGATGCAAAAGATGTCATGAACATGGACACCTATTTAGAGAATTCCCTCTCAATAAAAAACAAGAAGCGGAAAACACCAAAATACAGCAGGATGAGGATGTGTTTATCAAGCCGAACCACAGAAACATAGCAAACAAGAAACCAAGTAAATCCCCAACGGGAAGCAACCCGGAAGCCAAGACTCGAATGGAAGGGTGGGAAAAAACCAAAAAAGGGGAAGAAGGAGGAAAGGAAAAGGCAAAATCCAAAGAAGCTAAGGAACAAGCCCCAAATGAGAACACAAACAGTCCAAGCAATAAGATGGAACAGGGGGATAGTGCAACTCCTATGGACAAAGAAAACAGAGATGCCAACACCCCCATGCAGGAGGTAGACGGAGATGTGGAAATGACACCAAGTGAGGTAGGTACGAAAGATCCTGATCTCAGAGATATTGTGGAAAGGGAAGGCATAGATCTCCCGAACATACTGGAGCAATGGAAAATGAAGGGCATAGACAATGTACCAGTAGAGCAGCTAGATCGTATCCAATACCTATTCCTCCTAAGGGAGGAAGCAAAATCCAGGGGGCTCAAGCACATGCATGGGGAGATAGGACACCTAAGAATCAAAGCAGGCGAGGGACAACCACAACTCTCACCCAAGAAGACGAGAAGGAAGAAAGGCAGTAAATCAAACAACGTAGCCCTATAGGAACTAGGAGCTCTACTAATAAACTCAGGTAAGATCAAAAATCTCTTTCCCAACTCCCCCCCACATGTTTAAATGAAGATTATAACATGGAATATTAAAGGCCTAAACAACCCACGAAAGCAAAGAATCCTTAAAAACAGACTGAGGAAGGAACAATCGGACCTTTGTTTCATCCAAGAGGCAAAATGTACTATAGACAGAATGGAAACAATCAGCAAAAAACAATGGAGCAAGTACAAGACGTTGGTTGTCGAAGGACAACAAATGGCAGGTGGTATTCTCACTTTGGGGAACCCACAAGTGATGAATCTACTAGCAGTTGAAGCCACCACACACACACTTTTGGTTAACATGCAAATCATAATGGAGATGGTGGACATCAAACCAATAACAGTCAGTTCACATGGAACAACAAACGGATAAATCAACATCAGATAGCGACGAGGCTAGATAGATTCTTGGTGTCGGAGTCCATCATTCTACAGGGTTTAACTTTTGATTGCAGCATCCTTCCCTGGGGGGGTTCAGACCATTGGCCAATCCAACTGGAAGCAAACTTCCAAACCACTCCAAATAATAGACCCTTCAGATTCGAGAAATTTTGGATAGAACATCCCACCTTCAAGGAGAACATCATCCAATGGTGATGGGAGAAACAACTGAAGCAAGGGACAAGGATGTTCAATCTCTATAATAAACTCAGGTACATCAAACATAAACTCAAGGAGTGGAACAAGGAAATATTTGGAAACATAAACCAAGAAAACAAATATATTGAAGACAGAATGAGGAAACTCCAGAAAATATACATAGACGAGGGCTATACAGAGGATCAAAAAAAGGAAGAGATCCAAATGACCCAGGAATGGGAAGCAAGATGCCAGCAGGAAGAGACTCTATGGTGCCAAAATTCTAGAATCAGATGGCTAAAGGAAGGGGAGAAAAACACAATTTTTTCATAGAACAACCATTGCTAGAAGAACCCACAACAAAATCCTGAAAATTCAGGATGAGGATGGGATCGAGAGAGTCACACAAAAAGATAGAAAACATATTGGTAAGCCACTTCCATGGGATATCCCAGGAACCCAACTAGGACAGAACATAGGCCATACAAAGGATAACTCAACACATCCCCAAGCTAGTTACCGAGGAACAAAATATCAACCTAAAAAACCCCTTCGTTAAGGAGGAAATTGACCAAGTGGTCAAGGAGATGCCCAATGGAAAGGCCCCAGCTCCAGATGGTTTCACAGTGTAATTTTTCAAATCCTACTGGGAATTGGTCAAACATGACATTTATGAGGTGGTGGAAGACTCCAGACGCTCGGCCTCCATTCTGAAAGCACTAAATGCCACAATGATTACTCTAATCCCAAAAGAAAATGAAGCAAGGACCCCAGACCGCTACAGACCCATAGTGTTATGCAATGTGGTTTACAAGATAATCTCCAAAGTCATATCCAATAGACTAAAACCTCTCCTACCCACACTGATTTCACAGGAATGGGTGGGTTTTGTAGAAGGGCGACAAATTGTGGACAACATCATCCATGCCAATGAGATGATACACACACTGAAAATCCAAAGGAGAGGGGGTATGATAATCCAACTTGACCTAGCAAAGGATTATGACAAAATTAGATGGCACTATATGGTGAAGACTCTGGAAGCTTTTGGATTTGCGCAACACTGGATCAACTGGATTGTCAGCCTAGTATCTACAACAAGTTACTCGCTTGTAATCAATGGAGGCCCAGCCAAACCCTTCTAGCTTTCAAGAGGCATCAGACAAGGAGACCCTCTATCACCTTTCTTGTTCATTCTGATGATGGAAGGACTCGGTAGAAGCATAAAAAGCGCAACTGCAGAAGGAGAAATAACAGGCATCAAACCTTTCAAAAATTTCCCTACCTCCACACACCAACAGTTCATTGATGACACCTTACTCCATGGCACACCCACGGTCAAGGAAGCGAAAGCCTATAAAATAATCTTAGAAGAGTTTGGGGAAGCCTCGGGAGCGGAGATCAATCACTCCAAATCCATGATCTATTTCTTCAATACCAACCCAACAATTCAAAGAAACCTGGCAAATATTTTGGGGTTTTAATGCAAAACGCTCCTAACGAAATACTTGGGAATCCCCCTAACGGACTGAGCATGAAAAATGGCAACATGGGAAGGAGTGATCAACAAACTACAGGTGAGGGTGAAAAACTAGACTTACAAATCCCTCAACTTATCAAGGAGACTTATCCCGACCAAAGCGGTTCTACAAGCAATTCCTACCGACATGATGTCAGTGTTTCTTGCTCCCAAAGGAATACTCCAAAAAATAAGAGCCATCCAAAGGGACTTCCTATGGCGAGGAGCGGAAAGCAATAAAAAATGGGCCCTTGTGGCCTAGGAGAAGGTTTGCAAACTCAAATGCAAAGGAGGCCTAGGGTTACAAGACCCATAGGTAACCAACGAAGCCGACAGGGAAAAACTCTGGTGGAGATGGGTCAAAGAAAAGTCAACACTGTGGGAAACCCTATGGAAGGCCAAGTATGCCTCGAACATCAATGACCATGATCGAATTTGTTTTATGGGCACAAGGGAGGGATCAAACATCCGGAATCTAGCCTGGCACAACAAAACTTGGATCTAGAAACACAACTTCTGGAAAGTGAGGAATGGTAAAACAACCAGATTCTGGGAGGACCTGTGGCAACAGGAACCCATAATGGAAAATCCGAATAGGGAGGAACTCCAACAGGCGATGATCATGCAAGGAAAAATCAAAATCCATCACTACTGGAAACAAGAAAATAATCGCGACAGATGGAGGATCTGGGACAAACTCAATCCAAAAAATAGAGATTGGATCGCAACAATAACGAAAGAGGTGGAGGAGGAATTGGGGAAAAGGAAAATTGTAATCTCAGAAGAAGAGGACCAACTAAGATGGGGCAGGAAAAATGGTGGGGAATTCAACTTAAAGGAAGCACGAAGCTACATCGCGGACCAAGAACAAGAAGATCCGGCGCAACAGTGGGGAAAGATTTGGGGCAGCCCCCAGTGGCCAAAAATCAAAATATTCAAATGGCTAGTTCTGCACAATTGAATTCTAACCTAGGAAAACCTAAGGAAAAGGGGTTTCATAGGCCCATCACATTGCCACCTCTGTCAAGATAAGGAAGAAATAATGAATCATCTCCTTGATGAATGTAAATACACAACAGAGATCTGGGATTGGGTGACAGGCATCTTTCGCCAGTCCAATAGGACCCGAGGTAACATCTGCGCAACCATCAATAACTGGAATGAGAGTTACAACAAAAATGAAGTGGTGAACCTATGTTGGAATCTCATGCCACGGATGATCATATGGGAAATATGGAAAGAAATGAACCGATGCATCTTGAGGAACGAAAGCCTTCTGGAAGGGAAACTCAAGGAAGCAATAATCTCACAAATACGAGAAACGATGCCAAGCCGCAACTGCCAAACTGGAAAAGCGCAACTCACAGGCCAGGACTTCAGAATCTTGGAATTTTTCCACCTAAAATACGGGCGCAACAACACACAGGTAGGGCGGCCACCGCAACTTCAATTAGGAGAGCGCAATTGGACACCACCTCCTGTAGGGTTCCTCAAGTTAAATTTTGATAGGGCAGAAAAAGGAAACCCAGGAATGACAGGGATGGGAGGGGTGATCAGAAATAGTAATGGAAACATAATCTAGTTGTACGCTACGAGTATAGGAAACTCAACAAACAACACAGCGGAATTTGGATCCCTGGAGCTCGGTCTCGAAATTCTAAGCCGCAAAAAGATTACCAACACCATCGTGGAAGGTGACTCCACCCTGGTCATCAACATGGTGAAGAGACTCCAAAATGGCACTAGAGTGGGCAAGGTACATAGACACTGGCGCTTGGCACACTCCCTACAAAAAATCTAGGAGAATATACAAACGATTAACACAGTGGAGTTGCGTTGGGTAGGCAAGTCAACAAATGGCCTGACGGACAGAATTGCCAACGAGGGGGTTAGCAAGGAAGGACCAAAACTAGATACTACCTGGATCAACATCCTAGAAGGACAATTCAGAATAGACTACATCCAAATAGCGACAAAAGATCGTGACAACAGCTTAAGCAAGGAAGGTCACATCAAGGAGGGTTGTGAAAGGCCGTGCGAAAGGCACGAAGGACCCAAGTAGGATATGACTGCCCAACACTCGACCACCAATCAAAATGCAAGATCAGATTATACAACAAGCGAGGGTTTGACAACAAGATCGTGTCAACAATGAGATTTGCAGGGAAAGACAGTGGGAAATTATCGATGACAAACATCAGGCAGTGAATGACGTAAGCCAAGAGGGATTGACATAGACTAGTATCGACCCACCACACCAAAGACTAGATAAGGGGAGTTGAACAATAAGATATCAAGCGAGTAGGGTCAATGGCCTGTACACGGATAACGACCGAGTCATCATGATCATACATACCGTGACGGGGAAAAAGGATGGGAAGGTTCACCTCTACGGGAAGACCATGATTGGAAGGACGAGCCCACAACAGGGAAGTTTCAATAAGAGAAGAAACAACATAAATAGATGCAAATAGAAAGAGCGCAACTACAGGGGCCATCAAAGACATAAGGGCAGGGAAAGGAGGAACCCATGTGTAGACGAGAACAGGTTGAGAACCCAGCAAAGTAGCTTCCATAGGCCAGACGGGATGGTGTGAATGAGGCGAACGCACAACAAAAGAAACCCCTTGGGGAAGGGAACTCAGAACAATCCCTGGCGGGTTTCAAGGATGGAGCAGGTGAAAAAAGATGTGGAGGGCGCCTTTCACACTCAGGTTGCACCGAAAGGAAAGGCAACCATTGCCCGGTTGGAAAAGGAAATCAAAGAGAATCGCAAGGGAAAAACATGGGATGCTCTGACTCAAGAAGCGGACTAGGTAATTGTCCCAGGAGCCACACAGCCCAAGGAGACCCTCTACCAAAAAACGGTGGAGATGGCGTGGAAAATAAAGATGTTGATTGGAAAAGTGAGCTCGGAAAGGGAGGATGCCAAATGGGAGAACAACAAGGAACACACGAAACTGCTGAACGATGACCTAAGGCGCCTCAACAATCTGGAAACCATTATCAAAATGTTAACTGAGGTCGAGAAGGACTAGAGAGCCAAAATGGACTGGTTGGCATCTCAATTCCACCTCTACCTATGCTACATCCATCACATGGACATCACGCCAACAAACGAGAACATAGTGCCATCACACATTAGAAAGACTCGCACGGTCTCCCAAAAGGAGGAAAACAAGGGCCAGGCGGATGAAGGAAAGAAACATATCATTATCCTGGACTACTGGTTGGTTAGTCTACTGTCAAGTCAATCGGGTTAGTCCTGTGTCAATCTCAACTTATGTCATTCGTGTTTTTCTCTTTTCATGTCTGTTGTGCTTATCTTGTCAAAAACTGAATATGATAGGACTAGGCTAGTTTCCCATGGTGGCAGTCCAATCATACCCCTTGCTTATTTCAGAAAATGCAACTCGGGAACCTGTGGCCTGGTTTCCTTATTGGCAGACCAGGGAGTTCCCCTTTTTTTGTATCATAATCCTATTTTAGTAATATAGGCTCTTAAACTCACTTACTAAAAAAAAAAAAAAACTGTAAATTGAAGTTTTCAAAAGATTTCTAAAATAAACTATTAAATAAAAGGTGTGACATATTAGTCATATTCATAACACTCCAAAATACAACTAGTTTGAGTAAAAAACTCTCAAAGTTATTTAATATCACCTAATTAATTTTAGCTTAAGTAATAACAATAACAATAATAATATTATATATTTGTGATTAGATCAATAATATTCTTATATTAAAATATGGAGTGCTTCTATCTCACAATGCAATGGAAGATTGTCTAGTTTCTCAAGTCAAATATAGCTAATTGCACCTCAACCCTCAGATCTTGCACATAAACATGCAAACCATTAGATCCATGTTCTCCCACTTGCAATATGAACATCAATGTTTAATTCAAAATGAAAATAAAAATAATTTTCCCACTCAACACCAATGTTTAATTCAAAATGAAAATAAAAATAATAAAATTGAAATGGAAAAACTAATAAAAATCTAATAAATCAAAAATTACAATATTTAACTAAAAATAAAAAAGTGATCCTTAAAAAAAAAAATTGTTTATAAAATTATTACAGTAATTGCTATTTCATCAACCATCAACACATTTCATACATTATAATAGATAAAACAAGAAAAATGTCTAATTTGAAAAATATTCCTTTCTAAATAAATTTAGAGAAAAAAAATATATATTTGAAAATATTTAAAAACCTCTTTCCCAAACCATTAATTGTTTACAAACAACCAATAAACCTATCCTTCATCAAAGGTTTACAAATAACCATCAAACCTAATCATCTTTTGCTTAAAAAAACCTCAGATAGGATTCATTTACTGTAATGGTCTATCTATTAGACAAATACTAATTTAAATAATAAAATAATTTGAAAATTTATTTTTTAACAAATAATTTTCAAATCAAATAAAAATAATCATATCACTCTTTTTATTCAATTAAAAAAAATTATCATATAAATTTCGATATATATAATTTTTAACCAATAATTTTCAAACCAAATAAAAATAATTCTATCAATATTTTGTCCAATCAAATAAATTATTATATATAATAACTAATTAAAAATCAAATAACTTTAACTCCAAAATAAATGACAATATAACCTGCATATGAGCGCGTATAATTAAAAACTTAATAAAAAACTACCAATCACTCTCATATATATTAATATCATAATTCCATTCTCTTACTCTATTATTCCATTCTTATATTTTAATATATTTTCATTATTATTATTATTATTAATTTTTTTTTTAATATATTTTAAAAATAAGTTAAATTTGGATTTGTAAAATCTCGTACAGACCATCCTATTTTCGACAGACAATATATTAATGGAAAATTCTAAAAATATAATGAACATTACAAAGAGAATCTTTATGATAGAGTTGAACATATGATCCAAAAATTTCAAACTGAGCTGTATTTAGGCTTCTATCAAGTCACGTTAAAAGGACTGCACAGTACACGTCACGTCAAAGGAGTGCAAAGTACACCAATGTGCGACTTAGAATTTCTGCCTCACAATACGTGGACTTTAAGTGGTTTGATTGGTTCGAAGTTGGCACAATATTGTTGTTGTTTAACGTTTTATGGAGTATGATGGGTGGATAAGTACAGTATCATTTTAATGCGAAATGTTAGGATACCAAAACATTAAACATTATGTAGTGAGTTAATAATTTATTTATTTTTTGATTTACATATGTTAAAATGATAAATAATATTAATAGATATGATGCACTGTGTAATGAGTTAATTATTAATTCAGTAGTACTGACGAGTATACATTAAACACTACGTAGTGAATTAATAATTTTTTTACTTTTTAGTCATGTATGTTAGATGATAAATAATATGTATTGAATAGATATGATGCACTATGTAATGAGTTAATCATTAACTCAATAGTAAGTACCAATACAATATTATTTTAATCTTTTGAGAAAGGAAGATGTTGAATCTAGGAACATTAAACACTTTGTAGTGAGTTAATAATTGTTTCACTACTTTTTCGTAGTGTATGTTGGATGATAAATAACTTCACTACTTTTTCATCATGTATTTTAGATGATAAATAATATATATTCAATGGATATGATGCACCATGTAATGAGTTAATCATTGACTCAATGCATGATGCTTAATGTTTTTTTCACAAAAGGTGGGAGTTATGATATTAATAAAAAATGGGTGGCCGAAGTTCACCAGAAAGTACAAAAAGAGCAACAAAATCCGATTGCAAATCCATCATCCATAGGCATCCTGCTACTAGCCTTTCTTTTCCTATATCTATCTGATCTTTGTAAAATTTGATTGCAAACCAAAAATTTTGAGTATAATTACGATAAAAGATGCCTAGAATACATATAGTCCTGTAATACATTAAATACCCAACTAATTTGCTTGGTAGGGTTCTTCGTCTTCCATTTCCTCTTATTGTACGAGTTGGTTCAAGTCAAGTCGAGATTGCTCTGTTGTTGAGGAAGAGCCATTGTTGGATGGAGAATCCACAAGTGTTGGGGGAGACTACGCCCTCTGAAACTCCAGATGTGTTGGTTGTGGACCCTAGTTATCTTCCTGATTCAGAGGTTTGTGTTTTCAGCCGTGTTTATACTCCATGAAGACTTTACACCACAGAAGAATGTACACTCCTCCACGTGGGGGAGTGCAGAGGGGGGTCACCCCCTCTGTGGGGTCTGGGGGCAAGCGGGCCCCCGAAGGAAAAATTGCCTTGTAAATGTATATTGTAATTTCATAGTAAATCTGGACCATTCATTATAAGGTTGTAGATCTGACGGTAGAAGTTATGTTAGGGTTTTTTTCCCTAGAAGGCAACTGTCTTTTATGAGGGGAATGTATTGCGGCTATGTATGATTGCAAATATTGTTTTCGAAGATAGGAGACTATGAGAGAAAGAAGAGGAAGTTACATTGGGTTTGTTGTCGGTTGTATCCCTTCATTTGTTGGATAATAATAAAGGAAGGACCTGACAATTTCTATGGTGGACGTAGCCCACACTAGGTGAGCCACGTATATATGTGTCTCTATTGTATTATGTATCTTTTGTGTTTTATTTTTGCATTTGCTTTATTTTATTACTCTGCGATCCTTTTTTTCTAACAACTGGTATCAGAGTGAAAGGTAACTCACAGGAAAGGAGGGTTCCTGGTTCGAGTGGGAGCAATGGCGGAAAATGGAAAGTTTAAGGTCGAGAAATTTAACGGCCAAAACTACCAGTTATGGAAGATGCAGATGGAAGATTATTTATATCAGAAGGATCTATTCCTACCATTGGGTGGAATAACAAAGAAGTTGATGACCATGAAGGACGAAGAATGGGAGGTTCTTGACAGGAAGACACTAGGAACGATACGACTGAGCCTGGCAGCATCGGTGGCTTTCAATATTTCGAAAGAAAAGACAACGAAGGAGATGATGGACGTATTGGATAAACTGTATTAAAAACCCGTGGTGTCCAATAAGGTATTTCTAATGAAGAGATTATTTAATATGAAGATGTCAGAAGGTGGGTCTGTTGTAGATCATTTAAATGAATTTAATACGGTTATTAATCAACTAAGTTATGTAAAAGTGGACTTTGATGATGAGGTCAAGGCTCTTCTATTGTTGTGCTCATTTCCAGAAAGATGGAACGACTTGGTCATGGTTGTAAGTAACTCGGTCTCTGGTTCAAATACTTTAAAATTTGATGATGTTGTTGGTGTTATCCTTAGTGAGGAAATGCGACGGAAAAGCACAGGTGAGACAACAGGTAATGTGTTAAACATGGAGAATAGGGGAAGACAAAAGGATAGAGGAAAGAGTTGAGGGAACCACTGGAATCCTAGGAAGGGCAGATCCAAATCTAGATTTGGAAAGATAGAGTGATGGAATTGTGGGAAGAAAAGACATATGAAGAAAGACTGCAACACTCCAAAAAAACAAAGAGATGGATAGTAGGAGAAAAATCAAGAAGCAAATGCAACAGAGGATGTGTTACAAGATGCTTTGATTATTTCTGTAGATAATATTT
>ML789959.1:193478-219396 GCA_009831015.1 Picea engelmannii
CTAAAAAAAAAAAAAAAAAAACCTCAGCTAAGATTCATTTACTCTGTAATGGTCTATTTATTAGACAAATACTAATTTAAATAATAAAATAATTTGAAAATTTATTTTTTAACAAATAATTTTCAAACCAAATAAAAATAATCATATCACTGTTTTTATTCAATTAAAAAAATTATCATATAATTTTCGATATATATAATTTTTAACCAATAATTTTCAAACCAAATAAAAATAATTCTATCAATATTTTGTCCAATCAAAAAAATTATTATATATAATAACTAATTAAAAATCAAATAACTTTAACTCCAAAATAAATGACAATATAACCTGCATATGAGCGCGTATAATTAAAAACTTAATAAAAAACTACCAATCACTCTCATATATATTAATATCATAATTCCATTCTCTTACTCTATTATTCCATTCTTATATTTTAATATATTTTCATTATTATTATTATTATTAATTTTTTTTTTAATATATTTTAAAAATAAGTTAAATTTGGATTTGTAAAATCTCGTACAGACCATCCTATTTTCGACAGACAATATATTAATGGAAAATTCTAAAAATATAATGAACATTACAAAGAGAATCTTTATGATAGAGTTGAACATATGATCCAAAAATTTCAAACTGAGCTGTATTTAGGCTTCTATCAAGTCACGTTAAAAGGACTGCACAGTACACGTCACGTCAAAGGAGTGCAAAGTACACCAATGTGCGACTTAGAATTTCTGCCTCACAATACGTGGACTTTAAGTGGTTTGATTGGTTCGAAGTTGGCACAATATTGTTGTTGTTTAACGTTTTATGGAGTATGATGGGTGGATAAGTACAGTATCATTTTAATGCGAAATGTTAGGATACCAAAACATTAAACATTATGTAGTGAGTTAATAATTTATTTATTTTTTGATTTACATATGTTAAAATGATAAATAATATTAATAGATATGATGCACTGTGTAATGAGTTAATTATTAATTCAGTAGTACTGACGAGTATACATTAAACACTACGTAGTGAATTAATAATTTTTTTACTTTTTAGTCATGTATGTTAGATGATAAATAATATGTATTGAATAGATATGATGCACTATGTAATGAGTTAATCATTAACTCAATAGTAAGTACCAATACAATATTATTTTAATCTTTTGAGAAAGGAAGATGTTGAATCTAGGAACATTAAACACTTTGTAGTGAGTTAATAATTGTTTCACTACTTTTTCGTAGTGTATGTTGGATGATAAATAACTTCACTACTTTTTCATCATGTATTTTAGATGATAAATAATATATATTCAATGGATATGATGCACCATGTAATGAGTTAATCATTGACTCAATGCATGATGCTTAATGTTTTTTTCACAAAAGGTGGGAGTTATGATATTAATAAAAAATGGGTGGCCGAAGTTCACCAGAAAGTACAAAAAGAGCAACAAAATCCGATTGCAAATCCATCATCCATAGGCATCCTGCTACTAGCCTTTCTTTTCCTATATCTATCTGATCTTTGTAAAATTTGATTGCAAACCAAAAATTTTGAGTATAATTACGATAAAAGATGCCTAGAATACATATAGTCCTGTAATACATTAAATACCCAACTAATTTGCTTGGTAGGGTTCTTCGTCTTCCATTTCCTCTTATTGTACGAGTTGGTTCAAGTCAAGTCGAGATTGCTCTGTTGTTGAGGAAGAGCCATTGTTGGATGGAGAATCCACAAGTGTTGGGGGAGACTACGCCCTCTGAAACTCCAGATGTGTTGGTTGTGGACCCTAGTTATCTTCCTGATTCAGAGGTTTGTGTTTTCAGCCGTGTTTATACTCCATGAAGACTTTACACCACAGAAGAATGTACACTCCTCCACGTGGGGGAGTGCAGAGGGGGGTCACCCCCTCTGTGGGGTCTGGGGGCAAGCGGGCCCCCGAAGGAAAAATTGCCTTGTAAATGTATATTGTAATTTCATAGTAAATCTGGACCATTCATTATAAGGTTGTAGATCTGACGGTAGAAGTTATGTTAGGGTTTTTTTCCCTAGAAGGCAACTGTCTTTTATGAGGGGAATGTATTGCGGCTATGTATGATTGCAAATATTGTTTTCGAAGATAGGAGACTATGAGAGAAAGAAGAGGAAGTTACATTGGGTTTGTTGTCGGTTGTATCCCTTCATTTGTTGGATAATAATAAAGGAAGGACCTGACAATTTCTATGGTGGACGTAGCCCACACTAGGTGAGCCACGTATATATGTGTCTCTATTGTATTATGTATCTTTTGTGTTTTATTTTTGCATTTGCTTTATTTTATTACTCTGCGATCCTTTTTTTCTAACAACTGGTATCAGAGTGAAAGGTAACTCACAGGAAAGGAGGGTTCCTGGTTCGAGTGGGAGCAATGGCGGAAAATGGAAAGTTTAAGGTCGAGAAATTTAACGGCCAAAACTACCAGTTATGGAAGATGCAGATGGAAGATTATTTATATCAGAAGGATCTATTCCTACCATTGGGTGGAATAACAAAGAAGTTGATGACCATGAAGGACGAAGAATGGGAGGTTCTTGACAGGAAGACACTAGGAACGATACGACTGAGCCTGGCAGCATCGGTGGCTTTCAATATTTCGAAAGAAAAGACAACGAAGGAGATGATGGACGTATTGGATAAACTGTATTAAAAACCCGTGGTGTCCAATAAGGTATTTCTAATGAAGAGATTATTTAATATGAAGATGTCAGAAGGTGGGTCTGTTGTAGATCATTTAAATGAATTTAATACGGTTATTAATCAACTAAGTTATGTAAAAGTGGACTTTGATGATGAGGTCAAGGCTCTTCTATTGTTGTGCTCATTTCCAGAAAGATGGAACGACTTGGTCATGGTTGTAAGTAACTCGGTCTCTGGTTCAAATACTTTAAAATTTGATGATGTTGTTGGTGTTATCCTTAGTGAGGAAATGCGACGGAAAAGCACAGGTGAGACAACAGGTAATGTGTTAAACATGGAGAATAGGGGAAGACAAAAGGATAGAGGAAAGAGTTGAGGGAACCACTGGAATCCTAGGAAGGGCAGATCCAAATCTAGATTTGGAAAGATAGAGTGATGGAATTGTGGGAAGAAAAGACATATGAAGAAAGACTGCAACACTCCAAAAAAACAAAGAGATGGATAGTAGGAGAAAAATCAAGAAGCAAATGCAACAGAGGATGTGTTACAAGATGCTTTGATTATTTCTGTAGATAATATTTYTGAGTCTTGGATAGTAGATTCAGGGGCTTCATTTCATGCCACACCCCATAGGAAACATTTTCTAGATTATGTTCGAGGTGATTTTGGATAGGTTCATTTAGGTGATGATGCACCATGCAAAATTGTTGGAATGGGAAAWGTAAAAATAAAGCAAAGGAATGGAAATCAATGGTTTTTGAAAAATGTAAGACATGCTCCAAATCTAAGGAAAAATATAATTTCAACAGGGCAGTTGGAAAGCGAAGGTTGTATATCCATATTTACAGATAAGATATGGAAGGTCACCAAAGGATCATTGGTGATAACAAAAGGAGAGAAGGTAGGTACATTGTATTTATGTATTGATAATATTCACTCTTTTATTTCTTTAGCTTCTACAGGAGTGGGTACAACACTGTGGCATCATAGGCTTGGACACATGAGTGAGAAGAAGATGTAGATACTTCACAAAAGAAATTTGTTTCCAGATCTTAAACAAATTGATTTGGATTTCTGTGAGCATTTTGTTTATGGAAAGCAAAAGAGTCAAATTTCTCAGAGTCGGAAAAGAAAAGAAGAGTGAAAGGTTAGAGCTTGTGCATACAGATGTATGGGGACCAGCTCAGGTATCATCTCTTGGTGGCTCTCATTATTATGTTACTTTTATTGATGATGCAACTAGAAAAACTTGGGTTTATTACATTCGACAAAAAACAGATGTTTTTGATACTTTTAAGAAATTGAAAGTTTTGGTTGAGAAAGAGATAGGAAAAAGGTTGAAGTGTCTCAGATTAGATAATGGAGGTGAATATTGCAGAAAATGGTTTGATGATTATTGTTCATACCATGGGATTCGTAGAAAGAAGATAGTTCCAGGAACACCAAAAGAAAATGGTGTGTTAGAAAGGATGAATGGGACAATCATGGAGCATGCAAGGAGTATGGGATTGCATACTAGTTTTCCCTTACATTTCTGGGTAGATGTTGTAGATACGCTGCTTACTTAATAAACAGAGGACCTTTAAGCTATTTGGATGGTAGAATTACATAGGAGGCATGGATAGGTAAACGGGTAAACTATTCTTTTTTGAAGACTTTCGGTTGTGAATCATTTGTCCATATTGATAAAGAAAATAGAATAAAGCTTGAGGCAAAATCCAAGAAGTGTACCTTTATTGGATACGGTGTTAATGATTTTGGTTATTGCTTATGGGATTATGAAAATTACACAATCATTAGGAGTAGAGATGTCATATTCAATGAGAAGTTCATGTACATAGATCAATTGCAGGGAAAGATACAAGAAAAAGAAAAACCAAAAGACACAGTGCTTGATGAGATCACTAAAAAAGAAATCCCAAAGGAACCAAAAAATAAAAATGTACAACAATAGGAGCAACAAGTACCTCAAACTCCTGCAAGTGTTGTTATAAGATCTACCAGGTTAAGTAGACCCCCTAAATGATACTCTCCTTCATTGTATTATTTATTGTTGACTGATTATGGTGAACCAGAATGTTATGAAGAGGCAATGCAGGTAAACATCAAAAAGAAGTGGGAGCAAGGAATGAAAGAGGAAATGGATTCTCTGGTAAATAACCAGACTTGGGATTTGGTTCAATTGCCTATAGGAAAATGAACATTATAGATTAAATGGGTTTACAAGTTGAAGGAAGAAGATGGAGGGAAAAAATGGTACAAGGCTAGACTTGTTGTAGAGGGGTTTTCCCAAAATAAAGGTATAGATTTTGATGAAATATTTTCTCCTGTTGTTAAAATGACTTCAATTAGGACTATTTTAAGTCTTGTGGCAGTAGAAGATTTGCATCTTGAACAATTAGATGTAAAAACATTTTTTCTCCATGGGGATTTGGAGGAAGAGATTTATATGCAACAGCCATAGGGGTATGAGATCAAAGGGAAGGAGAATTTGGTATGCAAGTTTAAGAAGATCTTGTATGGTCTAAAGCAAGCTCCAAGGCAGTGGTATTTGAAGTTTGACATGTTTATAATAGAACAAGGTTATAGTAGATGTCATTATGATTACTGTGTTTATTTTAAAAGGCTAGAAAATGGAAGCTATATTATCTTACTATTGTATGTAGATGACATTCTTTTTGTAGGGTCTAATATGTAGGATATAAATGTGCTCAAGAAGAAATTATCTAATTCATTTGCGATGAAGGATTTGGGTGCTGCAAAGAAAATCCTTAGTATGAGAATAACAAGAGACAAGAAAAATCGCAAATTGACATTGTCTCGGGGTGAGTACATAGAGAAGGTGTTGGAGAGGTTTACAATGCAGAATGCAAAACTAGTTAGTACACCTTTGGCCAACCATTTCAAATTAACTAAGGAAATGTGTCACAAGACACGGGAGGATATATAATACATGTCCAGGGTCCCTTATTCATCAACAATTGGCAGCTTGATGTATGCGATGGTTTGCACAAGACCTGATATTGCACATGCAGTGGGAGTTGTGAGAAGGTATATGAACAATCCAGGTAAAGAACATTGGGAGGAAGTAAAGTGGAGTCTCGGGTATTTGAGAGGTACTTCTACTCATGAATGATGTTTTGAAGGTTAAGACATTGTTCTACAGGGATATGTTGATTCATATATGGCAGGTGATAAAGATAGCAGGAGGAGCACCATAGGGTATGTTTTTACTGTAGGTGGAACAATAGTAAGTTGGATTTCGAAACTACAAAATTTTGTTGCACTTTCAACAACAGAGGCAAAGTATGTTGTTGCTACAGAGGCTAGTAAAGAGATTATTTGGTTACAGAGGTTTATGAAGGAATTGAGAAAGAAGCAGGAGAATAACAGATTGTACTGTGATAGTGAGAGTGTCATTCATATTACAAATAACTCAAAATTCCATTTGAATACTAAGCATATACATCTCAGGTACCATTTCATATGATCCGTCTTGTAAGATGGACATTTGAAGTTGGAAAAGATAAACACTAGCCAAAATCTTGCAGACATGTTAACAAAGGGAGTAACCAGGTAGAAACTGATTTCTTTCTTAGTTTCAATTGGTCTTCAAGAATGAATATGAAGATGAGAAACTTGTCAGGTCCAAGAAGGATCATAGTCCAAGATATACAACAGTGGTGGAGTTGTTGAGATCAACCTCCAAGTGGGAGATTGTTGGTTGTGGAGCTTGATTATCTTCTTGATTCATAGGTCTTTGTTTTCAGCCGTGTTTATACTCCATGAATACTTTACACCTCGAAAGAATGTACAATCATCCACGCGGGGGAGTGCATAGGGTGGTTACCCCCTCTGCGGGGTTTGGGGGCAAGTGGACCCCCGAAGGAAAAATTGCCTTGTAAATGTATATTGTAATTTCATAGTAAATCTGGACCGTTCATTATAAGGTCGTAGATCTGATGATAGAAGTTATGTTATGGTTTTTTTCCCTAGAAGGCAACCCTCTTTTATGAGGGAAATGTATTGCAGTTATGTATGATTGTGAATATTGTATTCTGTGATAGGATATTGTGAGAGAAATAAGAGGAAGTTATAGTGGGTTTGTTGTAGGTTGTATCCCTTCATTTGTTGGATAATAATAAAGGAAGGACTCATAAATTTCTTTGGTGGACGTTCCCACACTGGGTGAACCACGTATATCTATGTCTTTATTGTATTGTGTGTCTTTTGTGTTTTATTTCCGCATTTGTTTTATTTTATTGCTCCGCGATCCTATTTTTCTAACAAGATGTTCCACTTGAGCTCTAATGGCATCTAATTCGTCATGATGTTGGAACATAGCATCACGATGTGAATGAGTATGTCTAGAATTTGAGAAACCCAAATTGATAGAGAGTGATAGTGTAACTGAGTTTGTTTCACTTCTTTCTCTAGAGCTTCTAGTGAGGATACCACGTCTTGAACTCAAGATCGACAACAAGACATGAAGGAAAAGGTGAGAAGGACTAGACCCAATTACCAGGTAACTGCAAACGCTTATGAGCCCATGTGAATAATTAGCCCGACTTCATTCTAAAAATGAAATTATATGATCCCTGTCTCCTATCAAAGAAACGACATTCCAAAGAACAATTATAATATGGAGCCACCTCTCCTTTGATGAGTTTGTTTCTTTACCTCTGAATATTTCAAAAAGGAGAAATCATGAATTGTCCTTAAGCCATGAGGGACAGCCGATGTATATAGAAATATTTGTTACCAAATTTGTGTCAAGGAGTACCTGGAATATCATTGTATCCAATGTATGATATCATGTCTTCCCAAAAAAACATTACTGCTCACTCATGCAAACCATAATCCTAACTTTTTGTCATGATTTTTCCTCCAAACCCTGCAACTAACTTTGAATCCATTGCATCAACCTTACCTTCCATCATAACTAAAAAGTACCATGTCCTGTATATCCCACCTTGCACAAGGAGATATTGCGCGAGGTTGATATAAGGATAATTGCCATAAATTTGGATGTATGTGTCTAAGGGAACCCGCTCTACTATGACGTCAAGGGAGCCATGTGGATATGACACCCATGTGACATGCATTACCTTGATCGTTAGGTGCATTGATTATGGGATTTGATGTTGGGACAGTCTCTCATTGATATTTATAGCCCATTTTGAAAGTTTTACTGCTATGTTTTCTTGAGAATCAACCCATTGATTGTTCTCCCTTTTAACATGGTTGAATGAGACATGAGGGATGATTACTAGTTCTAATTTAACTTTTTTTTATGATGTTGCTAAGGTGGGCATTAGGAGGAGTTCTTTTAATCATATTACAAATAATATTCTTTGAATCTCCAATAATGATTAATTATTGCAATTAAAGTCTCTTAAATAAATGCACTTCCTTAAATAAAACATATTCTTCTGCTTGATCATTGATCATTGGTAGATTGTCCAAACTCTATACATATTTTATTAATTGATCCCCTAGGGTTAAGGATGAACCCTCCCACATGTGACACCCCATATTAATTACTTATTATTAACAATAATATTATTTTAATTATTTATTTATTTATTTAATCATTTATTTTCTTCTTTTTATTGATGTATAATAGTTAAGAAAATATATTTAATTTAAAAATGAATTTCGTATAAACCATTTGGATTATTGAATTATTCCAACCAAGTTAAAAGAGTTTAATAAACCATTTATATTATCAAGATCGTGGTAAAAGATTTCCCTCCAAATCTAAGATTAACCCTTACAATTAATTATTAAGAGTTTTTTCGTATAAATCATTTGTATTTTTATAAATCATTTGGATTATTAGAATTATTTTGAAATATTTATTTGGGAAAACTGAGATGAGAGGGAAATAAAGAAAAATTAGAAATAAATATTTAATATTTTTAGAAGAGATTTTTTATAATGAAAAGTATTTTATCTTCAAAAAATGAAACTAATTTTTTTCTTATTAATTAAAGAAAATATTGAAGACCATTATCATATTGTTATGATAACTTTCTCTACTTCAATTAACATATTGAGGTGTTGGGTAGAAAGGAAAATAGAAAAATCAACCCTTAGTATGATAAAGAGTGTAAGATTGCTAGAAAAATCAATAAGGATGCTTTTAAGGAGTCTCGCAAATATGAGAAGATAAACTAGTGCAGAGCCCTAACTAAAAGGGGGGGAAATACTATATACATAGAAAGCAAGATAAACTTTTACACCTCTCTAAACTAGATTCTAAGGAATTTTGAAGGCAAATCCTAACTTGTAAAACTAAAGAAAAAAATATGATTCCTTTAAGGGACTAAAATTCCTACCTTAAAAATATTTATGAATCCCCTAATGTTGTGGACAACATTCAAACCCTTTCTACAAAGAAAGAATTATTTTCTTTAAAGAACACAAAAATTGGGGTTAAGCATCTTGCAAAAGGGA
Organism: Picea engelmannii; assembly: GCA_009831015.1. Lineage (NCBI taxonomy): Eukaryota > Viridiplantae > Streptophyta > Pinopsida > Pinales > Pinaceae > Picea > Picea engelmannii. The sequence goes on from ML789959.1 coordinate 202,620, forward strand.
AAGTTAAGGACATCAGAGGATACCAAGCAAAAATCCTAAAATTGGAGGGCCTATCCCGATTCCTTACATTCCCAAGCTCTTCAATTTAGCGATTAACTAGGGTTTCCATAAACCCATGACTCAAAACTCTTTTTTTCTATTTTCAAAATAAGGGACAAAATCAATCCCTCTAATTACAAGACCATTATGATTAACCCTCTTTTAGCCAAGTTATCTGGAATTATTTTAGAAAAGAAAGCCATGGAAAAAGAGCCAAAGGCCATGCTAAATTTAGGATCTATCATCCATTGTGTGGAACACCTCATTATGCATAATATCATTGTGTAGGAATGCCACAATAATAAAATCTCTCTCCAGTGTTGCTTCATTGACTTTAGAAAAGAATTTGACATTGTGCCTAGAACTAACTATTGGAGTATATTAGAGTAACTAAAATTTCCTTTTGAGTTGAAAGTTGTTGCGATAAAGCTATATGAGAACATTATTTCCAAGTTTAAGAACTCTATAGACTGGTCAAAAGAAACTAATTTTAATATAGGAGTTAGCAGGGTTTCCTCTTGTTCCCCACTGATCTATAAATTGTCGTGGATATTCCACTGAAATAACTTGTCACAACATATCTGATAAATAAAACTGAAATCTTCACTATGAAGGTTAAATTCCTTCAAATTATAGAATATTTAGTTGCTAATTTTCTTCTTATGCATGAAATAGATAAAATACAGAAAATAGAGAACAATAAAATACAATCACACACCATCCAAAAAATAATACAAACATTTTCTCTAGGAAACCCTTACAAGAGCAAACCTAGCTAGAAGGTGAGGTTGCTCTGTGCTCTTTTCTTTGGTATGGAAATAATGCAAGTAAGGCACTCTCTAAAGAGTTACTTGAAACCCGTGGTCTGTTAGGTTGCTACAGAACATTAAACCCTTCTTTTATTCTCTCTAATTTCCCACTCCTAGTTGTCCTGCTCCACTATGGAATAGAATACAATAACACATAATGGAACCCCTTGTCCTCCTAGCGACCCGATACTTAACATAGCCTAATATCCAACTAAGGTTAGGGTTTTGATTTCCTCACCTTCAATTGTGATACGGTTTTGGACCTTCTAGAATCTTCTTAAAGGTCCTCACGTGGCTAGTCCTATATGCATGGATAACGAGGGCTAACATGGAATCCTCTCTTACCATGGTGGTCAACATGATAGGTCAAGTTGTGGGAGGAATATTGTTTGCACATGATCTAACTCTAATTGATGCATGGTATGCATGTTGGAAATTTCTCTAAGTGTAGGAAACCTTAGAGTGTGTGAGTATAAGTTTTAGACACCATAACTCTAAAAATCATCATTTAATGCCTCAAAATGGCTCAGGAAGGTTCCAAACACCAATTTTCCAAATTGGGACCTACCACTAAAATGACCATGCAAGTTGATTTATCCAATTTTTTCCACTCTGAAAGCATCGAGATAGATCAAAAATAATATGATGATCGAATCCAGATCACCTACCCTTTTTGGCATATATATATATATATATCGATGAGTTATAGGGTTCTTTGGAAGAAGTAGGATGTGTCGACATGTATCTAGATAGAATAGTCATCATCCTTCTTCTTTTTGCTAACAATATTGTTCTAATACCAAGGAGCCCCTATGATATCGACGAGCAACTAAAACTTCTCAAGATTTTTTTCTCTAACTTACATGTATGATTGTTGACACTGGAAAAACAAAGATTATGGCAATTAAATCCAAAAAGATCACTTACGCTAATTTCATATATAGCAATAACAACTTGGAGGAAGTGACTTCATACAAATATCTTGGAATCAATCTTCATCACAAGCTTAAATAGAAATATAGCAATGAGAAAAGAATAAATGGGCGGTGGAAATATTATGGACTTGAAAATAGTTGTAAATTAATGGACATTTGGCTTTGGGATATGAAGAAGATCCTCTTTAAGACTCTCATCACTCCCATTATCTTATATTGTTGTGACGTTTGGGGCTGCAACATCTGTATAGAATCACGAGGAAATATAGAGAAAATCCAAAAGCATTTTATAACTTATAATCTTAAAATTAAAGGCAATACACCATATCCTATCTTCCTCATATAAGCGAGTCTTTCACCCATTGAGAGCATGGTTCTGACAAGGTACTTAACGTGCAAGAACAAGATAAACAAAATGAGGACAAGAAGCTTCCTAAGGTTTCTTCAAACTCTATTCAAAACCACCTACAACTCAAGTGGTGTTGGCATAAAGATACCAAGTCTTCGTTGAATCACTGGGGTATCGAGGAAGAGATCACTTTGAAGAGTAAGATTAATATTAAAAATATTATTACATATAAATTTAAAGATAAATTATTGTGTGATAAAGAATTAGAGGAGAAGAGAAAATTAAGATACTACAAGGAGGTGATCAACCCTAATCTAGAATATCAAAAGTATCTCTTTATTTTAACTAGTGTGAAGAAGAAAATCAACATTTCTAAAATAAGAACAAACTCTCACGAACTCCATAGTGAAAAAAGACATTATACAATTCCTAAAACATCATGGGTCAAAATAATCTATCATACTTGTGACACTAAGAGGGTTGAATATGAAAATCACTTTCTCTTAGAATGCCTTGTGTACACCCACATTGGATCTCAATTTTGAAATATTTTCTACAATACCAACCTTCCTAACATTTTAGCTTGTCAAAACTATGATGATTTGGAAAATCTTCTCTTAAATAGTTTTAAGCACATAAATAAAATTTGAAAGCACACTGAGTAATTCTTTACCTTTTCCTAAGGTTTAATAGACCATTGTTGGTCTCAGTGGATGTTTAAAACCATCATCGTCATTATTCTCAACATCGATATAACTCTATTAACAAAGAAAGAAGTAAGTACATCAAGGTTTGATTCAAAAACATGTTAGAGAAAAATGAGGAAACAAGAGATACGAGTATACAAGATTAATCTCGACTAATGACCTTTAATGAAATATAGGAAGAATGGCTTCTCTTAAAATTTAAGATCATGAAAAATTAATTACTACACCAAATTGAACTTGTAATCTAAAAAAAACTTGAGCTCTAAGTTTTATTATGCATTCAATGATGCGGGTTCGGTGAGCCCAAGTTACACTTGGGTGCAACATGGTTTTATACACAATACCATTGATTAGAAGCCACAGATAGAGTAATCATCCCCTTTGAGGATCATTTCTACATATAGTGAATTCCATGACATATCCACTTAGAGAGTATTCCCTTTTAGTGGCATTGTATGGAGAGTATTATTTTCAAAGTGGGTGACATGTTACACTTGTATCACTTACACAATTAGAATATGCTTCAATGATTTTAGTATGCACCACTTGATAGTGACTATGCAAAATTTTCCAATGCTAGTAAGTCAACTCATCTTGATGATGTATCTAACCCTATCTAACCCTTCCCCATGGTTACCTTAATGTTGGATTTCAAATAGATCCCTTTCTTCCATCCAATGATGTCTAAAAACAACATATCAAACCTTTCTAGTCCATGAGAGAATATCCATGTTTTATAATTTTTACACATGTTCCATCCCATCCTATGACTTTCTTATAGTGATTTGGAATACTTGTGCCCTCTTTTTTCCTCCTCTACCGAGAGATTTTTATGGGATTTATGGGAAGATATAAATACTAGTCCCTTTGATTGATTGGGGTTGGCCTGCTATTTCCCTACATTCATTCTTCTTTTGATGAGATCATTTTTCATATGTATTAGATGGTATTTATGGAGGTTGGTTCATTATTCCACATGTGATTCAATGAGGCTTGGTAGATCGATGTCTACCATTTATTAGTCGAGTTCCCTTTGCGGGTCATCTTCTTCTCATTCCTGTGAGATTCCCCCCTCTATTCCCATGAACTATTCTAGTATGCTCACCTAAGAGGGATTGAGGTTAGATTTTTGAGGGTCCATTTTTTGTCTCTTTGGGTGTTCCTTAAGATCCATTCCTATATTGTTAGCCATATTAGCAGGACCCCCTCAAATTTCTTCTTGAGGAGGGAGAAACCCATTGTCTGCAAGAGCTTCAAAACTGTTTTGGTGATTAATTGCTTGGGTTGTGGGGCTTATGGTTGTTTTCTTCCCCAATTTCCTCTTGTTAGGTACCTTCACAAAAACCTCTTGATCTTTTGGGCCCTTTCCCTTGTCCACTGTCTTCGGGATGTTGAGGGGATAGTCATGGAAGAGGCGACAATGTTCATGACATTTTCTACAATGAAATGGGATATGTTCATAGTCTAGTGTATGTATCCATTACACATCCTAAAAGAGAATATTGATGGATCTTGGTAGGGTAGCGGTGACATTCATGTATACACATATCCTTGTGTATGAGGTGTATCTCCCTTGCTTGGTTACCTTCAATATATTGATGAAGGAACCCAACAAGTTTCCAATCCCTTCCAACATCTCAAATTCCCATAATTCCTTAAGCAAGGAATACATTCAAATCCGGACTCGAGCTTCCATGAAGGTTTTATTTTTAGGGTTGAAGTGTTTCTTCCATTGCTATAGGTGTAGCCTAGTAGATTTAAATAAATACGATCTCGCTTTGAAGATTCACTCACGATAGTCGACACATGTGAATATAACTGTGAATAACCCTTTTGAGCCTAGTTTTAGAACAACCTAGCCTTTGGTTTTCCATCTAGAATTTACCCATCCAACTAGTTCCTTCTCAAAGGGCCATAAAACCATGGATTATTTTTTTCAAAGGAAACCTTCGCACAAAACCATTCGAGTACTCCCCCATGATCCATGGATGGTAAATGGAGTAAATCGTCAGCCTTGGTTATGGGGCCTAACCCCAATGGGATCAAGAGATTCAAAATCATGAACAAAAACAAGCATAAATATCTCACATTTGGCTATAGACCAATTGAGGTAATCCTCAGGGCTTAATAAACCCATGAATTTTCCTACAACAATGTGATATTTCATGAACTGTATATAATTATCGACATTTGGTGAGGTTAATTCATACCTTTGATTATCCTTCAATTTCGCGAGACAATCGTTGTTAAGTTTGGTTGGTGTTTTCCCTCACCGTGAACCCTCCTTGTCAGGTCCAGATTCATTGTCTATGTTGTTCTTTGCTCCACTAGTTCCATAGGAAAATGATCACAAATCTGCCTACAGGTTGTTATAGGTTTCCATGTGAACTAATTTGAGAGGGACTGCCACAATATTGAAGACTACAACTATGTCGTAGAGATTCTACCTCAGGGAGTATGATCAATGTAGATTGCTAAGGCAGTCTGCGGAAATAAATCCAACTAGGGTTGCAGAGCTAGGGGTTAAGGTTGTAGAGCTCATTCTCCAAGTTACAAGTCGTCATTTTAACAATATTAAAAATATTATATATCATTTGTTTTTTATTATGCATTTTAAATACTTTTAAAAAAAAAAAATTTCTTTTTTTTAACAAAAAGAATCCTTTAAAAAAATTTCATATATATATATATATATATGGAAAAAACAAAAGAAATAAAACCAATAGAGAAAAAATAAGATAACATAAATAATGTTTCCTCCATTCTTTTAAAACTCTCCCTTAAATTAAAAATTCAAATTAAAAACAAAAACAACAATAACAACAACAAAATATTAAAGGTCAAATAGAAAAAAATAATAAATTTTAAAAAACAAAAATAAAATAAAACAAAAAACGAAAAAACAAAAACAAAAATGAACAAAAGATACATATTAGGGAAGGGGGGTGGTTCCCATAATCACTCCTCTCCCAACTTAAATAGCTCCACGTCCCCCTTTGTCCCTGACCCCTTGACCCATTTCCCTCCCCGTGCCCCTATCATCCCCCTCCCTCCCCTCCTTGTGCCCCTCCCATTCCCCCAACCTATCACTCCATAGGAGTGGTGGGTTCAGAGAAGGGGGGAGGAAACCCTCCCTTCCCACAATCATCCCTCCCTCAACCTAATTATTCCTTCCTCCCCCTTTGACCCTCATCCCCTTCATGCACAACCCTCCCATTCCCCCAACCCACCACTCCATAAGAGTGGTAGAATGGGGGGAATGGGAGGGACAACCCTCTCATCCCACAAGGTTGTGACTCCCCCCATAATATATTTTTTTGGGTTTGTTTTTATTTTATTTTTTCTTTTTCTTTTTTCATTTTTCATTTAAAAAAATGTTATAATTTTTTTAGTTTTTCTAATATATTTTAAACTGTCTTTTAATTTAATTTTTTCTAATTTTTCTCATATTATTTAGAGTGTTTTTTAGGGGATTTTTTTTTTCTCTTTAGTTTTTCAATGTTCATTTTATTTATTTATTTATTAAAGATTTATTTATTTATTTTAAGAGAGATTAGAGATGATTGGGGGAAATTGAGAGTTTATATTATATTTTTGTTTTCTTCTTTTAAATTAACATGGAAGGAGTGGACATTTTAAACTTTATTTTATGGTTTGATTACAACAATATCATTTTTAAAGGACATGGTTTCAAAATTGTTGCAATTTTAAGTCAAAAAAATGGATTGCTACTAGCAGCACCATTTTTAGCACCACTTTTTGTTTTATGGTTAATTTTAAGGTTTTGATTGCAATGATACTAGTTGTTGAGGTCATGGTTTCAAACAAGTTTTAATTTTAACCTTAGAAAAAAATGTATTACCAATAACACCACTTTTTGATTTAGGAGATAATTTTGATATTTTTGATAAAAAATAAAAAAATTTAAAATTATAATTCTTGTTTCGAGTTCACACTTATCTATCAAAATGAATAGATATATTTCAAAAAAATAAGAATATTTTTTCACACATATTAAACAATTTATATGTAGGATGATATAATATCTCAATATTTATAGACTAATTAAATACGTTAGTGCATGTAATATAATTATACACAAGTGCACTTATATGTAGTTGACGCACATACATAATTAAATTATTTGAAAAATATTTAAACCTTAGCATGTTGTGCATCATATGATTATGCACTAAGATTTTTTTATAAAATATTTTAACTTGTTACTATGCACATGTAATAGTTATCCACTCATGCAAGTAAATAGAATGAACACACCACAAAGTTTTTTTTTCAAAATAACTAGTATTTTATTATAAAATATGTTGACCAAAATTAATGCTTATGGTGGTAAAATCAAAGTGCACAAGTGTAGGTAAAGACAACAGATCCACCGAAAGTTTTTTTGAAAAGGGAAATTATTTCGATATAAAACATTTTGACATGTAGATATTATTTTTTGTAGACTTGTCCACTAGTGTGAGCAACATTAAAGTGCAGTGATGCATTTCTATTGTTTAAGTGCACCAAAGAAAGAAAAAAATCCAATAAAAACTTTAGTCATCTACCTTGGTTAGAAACTTATATTGAAAATGAAAAAGGAAAAAAGTGGTTCTGCGAAATGGTGTTTTCTTGTAATGTTTCAATGACAAGTGTATATGTCAAGAAATATTGTTCCAATGTCAACTTGTCATGGACATGAATTTTGTAAAATTTTCATTCAAATGGTTTCGAGTTAGATGTCATGCATTGTAAATATAAAGCAACATCATATTAATTAATATATTTTCAATGAGTCTAGTCAAATAAATTGTATCTCTATTTTCCAAAAACATTTCCAAGTTAGCTTATGCACACCGTATATTATTAAAGAGTTGAATATTTGTGCCTACTTCTTTTAAAAACTTTGTTAGAAATGGAGAAGGGAGAAGTGGTTTTGCAAAAACTTTCACCAATTGGCATTTTTCTTGTAGTGTTTTACTGAAAATCATATATATTGATCAATATTGTTTCAATATCAACTTTTCACAAATGTGATTTTTGTAAAATTTGTGTTCAAATAGTTTGGGGTTAAATATTGTGCATTTAAAATATTTAAATTTTCACCTTAAATTTTTTTACGAATTTTGTAATGTCTTGGGAAGAAATCCAAAAGTTTCTACAGAAGACATAAAGTTCATGGTCAAGCGACTTGCAAATGGGAAAGCTAAGGACATTGAGGGATACCAAGCTGAAATATTAAAAATTGGATGGCATGTTATGATCACGCACATACACAAGCTCTTTAATTTAATAGTCAAGCAAGGCTTCCCTAAGCCTTGCCTCAAAGCCTCATTGTAGCTATTTTAAAAAGTGGGGATAAAATAAATCCCTCTAATTATAGGGCCATTATGATTAGCCCCATTTTATCCAAGTTATATGGAAGTATTTTGGAAAAGAATATAAGCATATGGATAGAAAGACACAAAAAAAGAGTTAAAGGTCAAGTTGATTTTAGAGATTATCATTGAACTATGGACCACTTTATCATTCTTAATATCAATACAGATAAGTGTTCAACATTAAAACTAATCTCCTTTGTTGTTTCACTGACTTTAGGAAAGATTTTGACATTGTGCCTAGGACCAACCTTTGGAATAGGTTAGAAGAGCTAAAAGTTCCCCCCGGGCTGAGAATTGTTGCAGTAAGGTTGTATGAGAATGTTATTTCCAATTTTAGGAGCCCTGGGGGTTGGTTAGAAGAAATTAATTGCAATATAGGAGTGAATCAAGGTTGTCCCCTATCCCTAAAAATTTTGGCATTTACATTGACAAGTTATAATATTTTATAGAAGCCACGGGTTGTGTTGGATAAACTCTTGCTAGTATAGTAATTTCCCTTCTTCTCTACGTTGATGATATTGTTCTTATGGAAAAGAATCCCTATGACCTTAGTAAGCAACTTAGAATCCTCAAGGACTTATGTTCTAGTACATGTATGATTCTGAACACTGACAAAACAAAGGTTATGATCATTAAATCTAACAAGATCACCTATGATACTTTTGCATATGACAACAATATCTTGGAGGAAGTGCTTTCGTACAAGTATCCTGTAATTGATATTCATCACAAGCTCAATTGGAACTATATCATTGAGAAAATGATAAATGGAGGATGGAAATCTTATTAGGGGCTTGAAAATAATTGTAAATTAGAAAACCTTTGGCTGGGATAATAAAAATATCCTCTTTGACATTGTTGTCAGTCCTATTATCTTATATAGATGTGAATTTTGGGAATGTAGTATCTCTCAAGAATCCTAGAGAAAGATAGAGCATATCCAAAAGAATTTTATAGCTTATAGTCTCAAAATTAAATGCAATACACCATATCCTATCCTCTCATAGAAGAGATCATTTCCCCCATTGAGAGCACAACTATGATTAGGTACTTAATGTACAAGAACAAGATAAACAACATGGATGACAAGTGACTCTCCAAAATTAATTAAGACTCTAGACAAAATCACAAACGACTCAAGCGGGGATGACATACTGATACCAAGTCTTGGCTAAATCAAATTGGCAAATAAAAAAAGAATACTAATGATATTAAAAATATTGTACAAGCTAAATTTAAGGAGAATCTATGGTACAGTAAAGAATTGGAGGATAAAAGAAAAGTAAGATATTATAAGGAGGTGGTCAACCTTAATCTTGAAGATCAAAAGTGTCTCTCTGTTTTGGATAGCATAAAGAAGAGAATCAATATTGCTATAATAAGAATTAATTCCCATGAGTTGCATTGTGAAACTGGGCATTGGGAATACCCAAAACACCATGGAAAGAAAGAATTTATCACCTTTGTGAAACCAAGAGGGTTGAAGATGAAAAACACTTTCTCCTAGAGTGCACTGTGTATACCCAAATTAGATCTCAATTTCAAAATATTTGTCACAATACCGACCTTGGAATGCTTCTCTTAATTCTTTTCAAGCATTGAAATAACATTTTAAATAATTCCAACACTTCTTTATGATCTTGCCTTAAAACCCCTGGGTCTGACGATTGACATGTGCGAAATTGGCCGCCTTGTTTTGTTTAGTGTCTTTTGGGAAACTTTGGGGGACGGCTGGCTATGACGGAAGAGTCCATTGAGTTAAGCACTGGGACGAGCAACGACAATTTCGAGGAGCTTGATGCAGCTGCCCAGCCGGATTGCAGACAAGTGCTGAGGGTTTCGTTAATTCTTTTACGTGGGCGGTGTCTTTCATGATAAGAGGAGACAGCAGAGTTCACCTGCAGAGGATCCAGAGCATCAGCAGGGCCGTGGGGATTGGACACATGATGGGCCATGGGACCGACGGGAAGAGAATTAGAAGAGAAGCACTTAGATATCTTGGGAATCTCCGCAGAATCCTTCGGCGCCTGGCCTTTTTCGGGGATCTCCACAGAATCTCTGCCGGGGGGTGGGTTTCTCCACTTAGGCAGCTGGCCTGTCTCGGGGATCTTCACAGAATCCAGGCCTGGGGGTGGATTTCTCCACTTAGGCATCTGGCCTGTCAAGAGCAGCGTCTGTAACAGCGGCCCGGCCTGCAAGACGGTCTGCAACAACTTACCTCTCTCGGGCAGGGCGCTCTGATTCAATTCAAAGTCAGCTCCCGGTCGCTCCGGCATATGGGTAGACATGGAAGGAGTAGAGGCGAGGAGATGAGATTCGACCTCCTGCTGCCGCTGCTTCTCGGATTCTCGCGGTTCCACGAAACTTAGCTGCTGCTCGTGGCTGTCATAATATAACGGTTCATCTTGTAACTCCATGAGATTTGAAAAGTGGACGTCTGGTGGGAGGTCAAATTGGTGGGCGGAAGTCGAATTCCAGCAGAATTCATCACCCAGCTTGGTGTCGGGCCAATGGGATCGATCGCTAGACATGACGACGTGTCGCTGAGTATTCGAGAACTCTGCCTCCAGTTTCAGCAGCTGCTCTCTCGCTTCGTCTCGCTCTCTGCGAGTGGTTGTCAAAATCTCTTCAAGGTGAAGCAGCCTGGCCTCCTGTAGCTGTCTCTGCGTTTCTACGTCATTCCACGCTCGTTTCAGCTCCAGAGACGCGCAGAACAAGAGCTGCTTCAGCTTTTCCATGCCCTGTAAAAAGCTTTTCGTCTCGTTCTCTGAGAGTGGCTATCAATAGTTCTTCAAGGTGAAGCAGCCTGGCCTCCTGTAGCTGCCGCTGCGTTTCTACGTTAGGCCGCGCTCGTTGCAGCTCCAGAGACGCGCAGAGCAATAGCCACTTCAGCTTTTCTATGCCCTGTAAACATACCATACAAATTATTAACAGGCCAAACACCTTTGTGAACACTGTTTTCCACTGGACAAAACAAAAACTAATTAGCACATGAGAATCGATCCCGGATCATTTGGAAGCCATGAATGGCAAGGAAGAAAAACGAAACGACGGAGTAATGTATATAGCAAGAATCAATACCTCTGCACGATGCTGCTGAATCCAGGCGTCGTTATTAGGTGCTGCTGCTGAGGATTAAAAGATAAAGGTGCAGTTTAAACGTACTATGGTTATGTTTTTTTTAATAAGAATTCAGCTTTTTTTTACAGGAATAGTGGACGAAATTACAGTTCTAGAATACTTTTTTTTTTTTAATTTATAAATCTATTAAACTTTTAAAAAAAAATTAGAATACCAAAATAAAAATACCAAAAATAATTTAAAAACACAGAAAAATACCAAAAATAAATAAAAACACATTTAGACTATAGACTACGTCATCCGGAACGCAAATTGAAAGTTGTATTTAGTCCAATATAGCGATACCTGTAGTCTGATATGCACGCAGTGACACTAAATGTTTGGCGATGTTTACCTTCCTGACTACACGCATGTGTAAAATAGCGAAGTGACACATTGCCTTGAAAAAGGAAACTTTTGTAAATTCGTAATCATTCGTAACCTTAATATCATCGATTATTTTTTGGCAACCTTAATATTATTCAAATTCAACGATAAAAAAAAATTAAATTAAATTACCCATCTTAAATTTTATTAAATAAACTTGAAAACACTGTTATATTATATTCAACTTCTAAACCATAACGAAACTTTATTTATATTTAAGAATTTGATCAAATTCTAAAAATAAATTTGTGATCTAATAACATCTCATCCAAACCCTTGGAAAACATAAAAAACATTCATCTAATCCAATTATTAAAGTTTACTTAACTAACTCATGATTGAGGTTTCTTCTATCTTAGAGCTCTTTGCTACCAATATTTTGTCGGTAATGATTACTTAACTATTTTGTCAGCAAGATTTCCACATGCATGTGCCATCATTGAATGTGGAATTTACATCAACACATGTTTTTTCTAATAGTGGGAATCCAGCCATGCTTTTTTTTAATAGTGAGAATCCAGCCATGCTTTTTTTTAATTGTGGGAATCCAGCAATTTTTTTTTTTTTTTTTAAATATTACTGGAATTTATATAAAGCACATGTCTTTTTTATATTCCATAGTGAGCTATGGTAATCTTGAACCCTAAAATCTATTAAGGATTTTCGCATAAACCATTTGGATTATTCGAATAAAGTTAAACTATCATTTTGGAAAAGATGTCTTTTTTATATTCCATAGTGAGCTATGGTAATCTTGAACCCTAAAATCTATTAAGGATTTTCGCATAAACCATTTGGATTATTCGAATAAAGTTAAACTATCATTTTGGAAAAGAGTTGAAAAAAGTTTTTCTCTCTAAAAAGATTTTTCCTTCCAAATAGAATAAACACAATCAATCAAGTTGGAAAATGCTTTAACTCATTTTGAACATTATTTTCATGTTTCATGATATCAAGTTATAGTACAAGAATCTGATCACTTCTAGATATATATTTCATTGACAATTCATCACTTGATAATGACAATACATTATCGCTAGATAAGGATAACAAGTCATAAGAATGTGCTTGGGACATGATGTGAAGAATTATTGGTCACTCCAATTGATGCAATACCATACCCGCGATGTATTCTAAGTTCAAGAGGAACAAAAGGGTGGTGATCCTGGCAGTTCTGAGAGAGGTAGATATCAAGGAGCTTTAAGGGGTGGATATGGACACAAGGACGGGGAGGTAGACCCCCCACTTGTTTAAACTTTGGATAAATAGGTCATGTGTCAATATTTTGTACCAAATTGGGTGCTCTATATGGGTACTGCTACAACCTTGAGCATGTTATAGAGGATTGTCCCAACTTACTGAACAAGTGGGAAGAGAATAAGGCACATTGCAATATGGGTGACTGCATATCCGCATGGGAATCATAAAAAGGATGATGAAGTTGATGTACGAGTGATAACCCAAGGTGGAGAAAATATGAGAATGTACTTTGAGCATGGTGAAATCTCGGTTCAAAGGTCGGAGAGGAATACAAGAAAGGAAACAAAACCCCCTCCTAAGTTTGATGTTGCTCAAAAAAAGTAGTTTTTTTGTAATGCACAAAGGGCCATAGAGAAAGAAAGAGCATGAAAAGATTTGCAATGTATGATTCAAAGGTCGTTGGAGTAGGCCCACATCCATGAGGAAGTACAACAAGGGACACATGGGTTTCTAGAAGAGGCTCGCACCTATGAAGAACTACAACAGAGGTCATTAGAGGAAGCTTGTGTGTGCAGATAAATAAAACAAATGATGTAGAATTCGTTGGAAGAGGCATGTAGAAAAGAGGAGCTGCAACATGCCAAACAAAGGGAAATCGAGGAACATGTGCATGACGAGTTGAAGTGCATGGCATTTGAAGAAGCATTGTGCGACTTGGGTCAAAAAACAAAGATTGAGGACCAATTAAGTAACTTATTGCATTGTTGTTTAAGATTGTTAACCGATCCTAATGCTACATGAAAGTTGACGTGAATGTTAGCAACCTACATGGGGGAAGAAGGGATGGAGACAACTAACTCAACCCCCCTACCAAAAATGGATCTATGTCAGGTTAGTAAGTAGAAGCGCACATGAAGAGAGTTCAAGATGACAGTTGAACTTGGTAGTTATGAAATGGATGGGGTCATATTGGATATGGGTTCTGATGTGAAAATATTACCAAATAATTCATGGGAATTGATGGATAAACCAAACTTGGTTTGGTCACCCATTCAAGTACCATTGAAAAATCAGTATAGGATCTACCCTATAGGTCGATTGGATAAAGTTGAAGTAAACATAGAAGGGGTGAAGACGAAGGATAGTTTTGAAGTGATAGATATTATGGATGATTCTGATCCTTACCCTACCCTACTTGGCATTGATTGGGCCTTCAAAAATAATGTTTTGTTGAATATGAAGAAGCAACATGTGTCATTTGAGACTGATATCATGTGCGTGATAGCACCTTTGGATATTAATGAAGGGGATATGTATAATGAGCCATCAAATGAGGAGGCACAAAGCTTGGTTATTGATAATATCTACAAGATCAAGGAGTGTAGGGATTCAGGAATATTATGTCAATCCCATGGTGGATGGGGAACTGAGTTGGAGGAGCATGAATTCATATGATATTGATTCAGACGACTCCATGGAGAGGTGGTAGAACAAGATTTATGAAGTCTCAATAAGGATACGCATGCGTATTACCACTGATGTGTGCTAATAAGAATTTGGATCCTATCAATTCAGTGGGTTGGATCTGATGGATGCAATTATTGCATGGATGCAGCACATACTCGAACAATACCGGGTTTGCGCCCTTGATACAGTGTTAATAGGAGTACCCGCACAATGGCGGGTTTCACATCGAGAATATTTTCGAGAAGGGGAAGCTATGGAGGATCCACTAAGAGAAAGGTTCAAGCCCGGGGTGGATATATGTTTGTATATGTGTTCCTGTGAAAGGTGTTGGGTAGACAAGAAGCAACGTGGGGTGTGTAGCCAATACCTTAAGGCCTAGTGCATGTTTCCATGAAAGAACTGTGTCCCCCTGGTTCCTCGATTCTCTATTAGGAAACTAATGGAGATGCATGTGCATAGGATGGATATGGATACTCCTTATGTTGCAATAGAAATAACATCCAATCATTCAATCCTCTCAACCCCATTGAAAAAATAGAAAAGTTTCACATGAGTAAGGAAGTAGTGGGTATTCATTGGATGCCACCAGATCCAAAAGGGCCAAGTCTAGTTCCTTAGTGGAGAAAATTGATTGGATGAGAACATATGAAGAAGCATCATGACCCGTCAGGGGTTGTTGCGACCAATTAACCAAAGGTGAACTCATGTAGGGGTGCGTAAGAAGCATTCACGACACCCCCAGAGAATAAGAATCACACATGTACATAGACACACTATCACAATTAAAGTACAATGGCCCAAATCTTTTCATGCCATAAACATTGACATATCCATTGTACAGTACCTAGGGGATATCCTATTGAGACGGTGACCTATGGAAAATGTTAAGATATTGATCGAATATTACGCATGATTGACAATAAAAAAGGGTGCCCATGCACCATGAATGAAAAAGGGCATGTAGAGGGATGATATGGATTGAAAATATAGAATGTTGGTGGGGCCGCATCACAAAACCATCGCTCATTTACTTTTGAAGGGACTGGAAAGACAATAAAAGTATAAATGTTATGGCGGGGGTCGAATAACACAGTACGAAACTCCAAGTTATCAAAAACTTAATGCATCCTCCCCCCAAGTTGTACAGTCTTACTCACCTGGAAACTCTTCTCTATTTGATTTAATACTTGTTCAGCTAAGCATATACACTCCTATTTCTACAAGAAAGAGTTCCAAACTTTAGAATGATGGAAGAGTAAAGCATAATCAAGAAGGAATACAATATCCATAGACTAACACTAGAAAACAACAAAATCCATAGGATTAGTCTAAATGGCTTCATCAAGTAGGCCATAGGCTTGTAATAAATATAAGACCGCCCAAGATCGATAGATACTAGAGATTTCATTACCCTAAAATGTGAGATTTATAGGTGTTAATTTTTCAAAACCCCAACCTAGTTTCAGTCTCGCTGATTTTTCAGCCAAATTTAAATGCCAAACTCAGTTTCAGCACTGTTTCAGCATATGTTACAACCCTGTGTTTCATCATATACTCACAGCGGTGTTTCAGCATATGACTCAGCACTGTGTTTCAGCATATGTTATAGCACTGTGTTTCAACATATGTTACAGCACTGTGTTTCAGCATATACTCACAGTGGTGTTTCAGCATATGACTCAGCACTGTGTTTCAGCATATACTCACAATGGTGTTTCAGCATATGACTCAGCACTGTGTTTCAGCGTATGTTATAGCACTGTGTTTCAGCATATGTTACAGCATTGTGTTTCAACATATACTCACAGCGGTGTTTCAGCATATGACTCAGCACTGTGTTTCAGCGTATAAAAAACTTAACAGAAAATAAACTTCAGAACTGAAACATGAGGATTTTGAACATCGTTTTCAACACAGAAATAAAATATCAGCAATATGCAAAACTCAGAAAATATAGACACAAATATTTTCGGTCTAACTTCGACCCTGGAAAAACCCATAAGGGGAAAACCAGTGAGAGAGGGCTTTGTATTATTTATGAGCTTCTGAGAAATTCTTTTACAGCATATTCATCTTCAGATATTTACACAAACTTATCTGGACATTCCTGTAGCTTTTCTCCTCAATTTTTGAACCAGAAATTCGTACAACTGTACGACAATTAATGTTGTACGGACTGTCACGAAATTCGTGCCAAAATTCTGCTAAGACTCAATTTCTATGCCACTAAATGTTATTCAGCAGCCTTGGAATGCATGCCAATACTCCCAGAAATTGCAGCTGTTGTCTCTTTTCTTCAGCTCGACCTCTCTCTTGCTCTCTCTTGTTCTCTCAACAAGAATTCTTGAGCTCCTCTTGTTCTCTCAACAAGAATGCTTCAACT
>ML789959.1:243031-262429 GCA_009831015.1 Picea engelmannii
ACAAAACTTGCAAACAATCAAGTCTTCAAAACCAGTGCTTTGATACCAACTTGATCTAAAAATGAAGAAGACTTGAAAAACTTGAATAATTATTGCAAGTGAAATGTTATGTGTTTAAAGCAACAGGATCAATTTGCAACATAAATTAAGGATTACTTATGCAAAATACACATAGACAGTAGCATAAACATTGAACATAAACACATGTGCACAACAATTGATAAAGGAGTTCACCCCTCTTATGGGCTACATCTACTGGTCCAGCTTCCAATGGATCATTATTATTAATTTCTCAAAAGTGCTCAAAAACATGTCTTACAATGCTCAAACTGACAAACCGACTGCTCCAATGGTTTCCCAGCGTCCCAAAACCCCTGTCTGGGCTCTTTCGGCACCTGAAACGGTCGAAAAATGAGAAAGATAGGCCTCTTGGAAGTCTCCTTCTCCAAGCTTGATGTCTCTGGTTCTACAATTCGCACTCCCCCTTCAGTGAACCTGGCTCACACGCTCTTTTAAGCGTAAAAACCCAGCACCGGGCGCAACCGTGCCAACGGTGCAAATCGTAGGATGGTTAAGGCGCCTCCAACCCCTAACCGCCTCGGCACTTGGGCATATGGCCATGTGACCTCGTGCATTGGCAAATGGAGGTTAAACCCGTCATAACCGTGCAACTTCCGGTTTGGGGTCCCGCGCCAATATTTAACACATGGGTCTTGGTTTCAAACCCCGCGGCAATCATTTAACACACGGTTTATACCATATATACAATGCAATGTATTGCAATACATTGGAATACAATGCAATGCAATGCACGGTCCAAACGGTCGGGCCAATACATATATGTTTGGGTCATATGTGATACAATGCATCCACGGGTTGGGGCTAAGCCCCGACCCGACCCCCCTTTCCTTTCAAACAAATATCAACTTTAAATATATGTGTTACGACATAGTTAACAAGGAACAAATGGCGATACTTTGGCTAGCGGAGAGTTATGAAGTCATTAGAGTTGGGGGAGGTCCGGGGGTCGAACCCCACGGACTCCCCATATAATTTTATATAACCAATGAACAAAATGAAGGGGACACGTGGCGCCCATGGATTGGGCCACGTGTCCTCATATTACTTGCCACCAACCGGACACGTGTCACCATCCAATACGCCAGCAACCAACCAATAACCAACTGCCACATCATCACCGTATGGCCTGTATGGTCCTGCCACGTCACCGTACAGAGTGTACGGATATGTACAATCAACATCCAAAAATTTTGCCTGTTTGGCTTGGCGGACAGATCACAATATCTCCTTCATACGGACTCCATTTGAGAAAGTAAATATACCGCCGGAATCAGGAAGACGAGATGGACGCAATGGCATTGTTTTCGTCGCATTCCGAGCACTTTGAAAATTGAGCAAAATTTGATCCCTTGATCACCCTCTCCCTCTGCTTCAAATGTTGCTTTCGTTTCGTTTCATTTTCTGTCTTTCCGATACCTTTCGGCGTTCTCCAGCCATGAATTAGAGGCTTCGCTAGTATACAAGCAAACAGTGTTATGAGAGTAGGGTTGCTACAGTACCATCGTTGCGCTGAACATATGGGTTCTCATGTGCCAAATTATTTTCAAAATGAATGATGACTACCTCGACGGGACAAGGGCCTTCCCATGAAGGAATAGATAGAGGATCTCGCTGCCACTTGGCATCATGTTCTCGTGCCATCTGCATTAAGATCAACGTGATGTCACCCCATCTAGGTAATTTCATTACACATTAATTATCAAAATATATATAAATTGAAATTATTAATAATCTAAATAAATTTAAAATTAAATAGAAAATTAAAAAAAAATAATTCAACTAAAACTAAGCCAATTTCAAATTTATGATGTAAAAGAAGATGCATTTGCTACATAACTAACTTTTTTTTTCAATTAATTTTTTTTATATCTAAATTTATGACATAAATGACTTAAGTTCAACTTTTTTGATATGGAGTTCAATTAATTCTCATAAGCTTCATAGTGAAAGTGAGTGTTTGGACATATCTTGAAACACTGTGGGATGAAAGAATATGTTATCTTACTCTCAGAATATACGTAGATTAGATTTCAATTTCAAGAGATCTTTCATACTACCAACCTTCCTAACCTTCTAACACAACACAACTATGATGATCTTGGAACACTTCTCTTAATGATTTTAAACACATAAATAAAGAAAGTACATGATTCAAATTTTATGTATAGTGAAATCCTATTTTTGGAAGTTTTATTTCTTTTTAAACTAATCCACATATTAATTAAATTTAACATAACTTATTAAATAAAAATTTATTAACTTAATTTATTAAATAAAAAATTTAACTTATTAAATCAACCATTTAAAAATAAAAATAAAAAATATGAGCATTTAATTAAAGCCGTGGTCTAACTATTCTAAGTTTTAACCATTTTTAAAGGATATTTTCTGTTTTAAAAAAAACAAAACCTAAAATAATTAAACAACACCTTTAACTAAGTAACCCCAGATTTTGCTTAACTAAGTAACTCCATACTTCGTGACCATTAATCACAAAACTAATACGTCGGCAGTGATTACATAACTATGTTCTGTCAACGTTGACGGCCCAATGAATGTTGTGTTCCTTTATAAACTACATGTGCCATGTTACCGAGCAAGTATATACTCCGGTGTCGGTGTTGTTGAATATAATTTACGTAGACCCCATGTGTTTTTTGGTTTTTTGTTGGAGTGTATTCCATAGTGTTTTTCGTATAATTATTCCAAATCTAGGATTGACCCTTACGATTATTAATAGTATTTTTAATAAACCATTTGGATTAGTCCAATCAAGTTAAAAGAGTTTTATAAATTATTTGGATTATTAAAATCATTTAAAAGTTTTTTTAAAGTTTGAGATAATTAAGATTCCGGAAAATAAAGAGAAAAAATAGACATGAGTATTTTAATTTTCATAAAAGAGAATTTTGATAAGTAAAAGTATTTGATTTTCAACAAAAATAATATTGATTTTTTCCTTATTATTTAAGTACAATATTGAAGACTTCTATCATGACAATCATCTCTCTACTTTTATTAACATATTAAGGTATTAAGGAACAAGGAAAGTAGAATAACCAACCCTTGATATGATAAAAAATATAAGATTGCTAGAAAATTCATTAGGGATGCTTCTAACTAGTCCAAAAAATATAGGTACTAAGCCCTAATTAAAAGGGAAAAATGGGTACTATATAAATAGAAAACAAGAGAAGCTTTAACATCTCCCTAATCTAGAATCTAAGAAAATATGGAGACAAATCCTAACTTGTAAAACTAAAGAAAGCAATATGATTCCTTTAAGGGACTGAAATTCTTACCTTAAAAAACTTTATCGGTCTCTTAATGTTGTTGACAACATTCAAACCATTTCTACAAAGGAATACTTTTTATCTTTAGAGGACATAGAGTTTGGGGTTAAGCAGCTTGCAAAAGGGAAAACTAGGGACATTGAAGGCTACCAATCAGAAATCCTAAATATTGGAGGGTCTATCCTCATCCCTTACAGTCCCAAGGTCTTCAATTTAGTAGCTAAGAAAGGTTTCCCTAAACCCTTGACTCAAAGCCTCATAAATCCTCATCATTGTTTCTACTTTCAAAAGTAGTGGTAAAAGTAATCCCTCTAATTAAAGACCATTATGATTTAGCCCTCTTTACACAAGTTATATGGAATTATTTTGGAAAAGAAGATCACTGTATGGATTAAAATCCATCAAAAAGAGCCAAAGGCAAGGGAATATTTTGAAGTTATCGTTCAATCTTTTACTAGCTTGTTACACTTAGGATCATTATAGAGGAGTTTCACAATAATAAAAATGATTTCTTGTGTTTCTTCATTGATTTTAGAAAAAAAATTGACACAATGCCCAAAACTAACCTTTGGAATAGATTAGAAGAGACATAATTTTCTTTCGAGTTGAGAGTTGCTACACAATAAGGCTATATGAAAACATCAATGACAAGTTTAAGAACACTACATAAAAGTCAAAAGAAATTAATTGTAATATAGGAGTTAAGAAAGGTTTCACCCTATCCCCTACCCTTTTGGGCATATGCATCAACATGTTAGAGGGTTGTTTGGAAGAAGTAGGATGTGCACATGTGTCTCTAGATGGAATAGTCATCATCTATTTTCCATTGTTACTCAAAGTTACTTGACTTTTTTATTTTTTAAAAATTGTATGGTCTTCTATTAGGTTTATATAATTTTTTAATTATATATATATATTGACCCTAAGGTGCTTGGATCTGTTCTTCGACTTTGGTCCTATGTGAGGTGGAAAACATTCTTCGGTGATATGGTGAGTTTGTGCTGGAAAGGGAAGTGCTTTGTTGTTAGTTGGAAGTCGTGCTATCTCAAGTGAGTTTTTAATGTGCATGTAGGTTTGTTGCATGGAGGATGTACTGCTAGATTACGAAGGTGTCTTCATGGAAGTGGAGGATATATTATATTCAGACCGTGATTTCGTCAACTTGCAGAGAGATCAAGTGGGGGTTTCCAATGTCAGATATGATTCGTCAAATGGGTTAGTGGGAAAGGATCTAGCTCAGGTGGCTAGCTCTCTCCTCTCGAGGGGATCCTTAATTTTGGCACGTGGGAGGATATTTTGGAAAGAGTGCAAATATCCTCTCCAAGTATCGGGTATGAAGTCCCTATTCATTCTCATTGTCACAATTCCCCTACGTGCTTTGGTGAAGAGGTATGCATGGACATTCTTGTTTCTGGTGATCTTGAGAACTCTGGAAAAAAAGAAAAGGTGGAGGGGAGGAAAAAGAAGCCTACTCTAAAAGGGAGGTGTTGGAAAGTGAAAAGGGAGTAGAAGAAAATGGTCATAGGTGAAGATGTGGAGCTTGGCCAAGCCATCCCTGAGATGTTGGGTAAAACTATTGTGGGTCGTTTCTATGGAAAGTCGGTAAATCCTCCATCTTTTTGTGTCAAGTGAGATTTTAATGTGCATGTAGGTCTGTCACATGGAGGATGTACTGCTAGATTACGAAGGTGATTTCATGGCAGTGGAGGATATATTCTATTCAGACTATGATTTCATCAGCTTGTAGAGAGATAAAGTGGGGGTTTCCAATGCCAGATATGATCTGTTAGATGGGTTAGTGGGAAAGGATCTAGCTCAGGTGGCGAGCTCTCTCCTCTCGAGGGGATCCTTGATTTTGGCACGTGGGTGGATGTTTTGGAAAGAGTGCAAATATCCTCTCCAAGTCTTAGGTATGGAGTTCCTATTCATTCTCATTGTCACAATTCCCCTATGTGCTTTGGTGAAGCGGTATGCATGGATGTTCTTGTTTCTAGTGATCTTGAGAACTTTGACAAAAAAGAAAAGGTGAAGGAGAGGAAAAAGAAGCCTACTCTGAAAGGGAGGTGTTGGAAAGTTAAAAGGGAGCAGAAGAAAATGGTCATATGAGAGGATGTGGAGCTTGGCCAAGCCATCCCTGAGATGTTGGGTAAAACTATTATGGGTCATTTATGTGGCAAGTCAGTAAATCCTCCAACTTTGCATGGGTGGCTCGATGAGAATTGGGTTGACCTTCTAGGTTACAGGTCGGTACTCTACAAATTGGCGAGAGGGTGGGTCGTTTTCATATTTCATTCACAATAGGACTTGGATAAGATTTTTAGTCACCCGTGGGGTTGGTCCCCCCTGGATTGGTCCTTAAGGAATGAGCCATCAATTTTGACCTCGCGTGTGAAACTTTGTCTCACACCAAAGTTTGGGATATCCTCCTGAATTTTCCTCTATTATTTTTACAAGGGGGGGGTGTTTGTTGCTATTAGGAACTCTATTGAGACTTTTATTGGATGTGATCCTGATGGGTATCAAAAAAATTGATAAAAGGTGGGTGTGGGTGTGGGTGAATGTGGAAGTTGAGTTATGGGAGGGTATCTTAGATGAAATTGAGCTTATTTGTGGATATTTCATATGGGTTCAACGGATTGACTATTGGTGGGTTCAATTTTGCTACTTCGACAGTCAAAAGGTCGGTCACTTGTAGGCGCAACATCGAAGACCTTCCTATTAGTTCCCACCTTTCAGGAAATCTTGGGAAGAAAAGTCGGTAGGAGTCAGTGACGATTATTGGAAGGTGGAGATAGTGCATGAAGCTATTCGTCCCTATACAACAACCAACAAGGAGAAGGTAAAGGTTGGATCGATTTATGAAGATGCCATAATTGTTTTGATGAGTAATTCTAGCCATCAGAGTCCCCTTATTCCCCCTCTTTCTTCTACTGAGTCAAAATACCCATGTGGTTCTCCTCGGTAGTCTCAGGTTGAGCTAGTAAAAGATGACTCCCTCCTTGCTCTAGGTCCCATCCTTCAGGATATGGACCTCTCTTAGGTTAAATCACCTTTCCTTACACATCCTTAGGTTCCCCATGGAAGTAAAACTATGGTCATTTCCCTAGTGGGGTCATTTTCATCATCCCCGAAGTCCCATCTGATTGACTCAATGCCTCCTTTTCCAAGTACTTGGTTAAATACAATTATTTGCTTCATTAAAAAGTCAAGGGGGGGGGATACAAAAGAATGATTGGGTGTTTTGGCCTTTGATAAGGATCTCGACAGTGAGGAAAGAAGAAAATCCTACTTGTCCATAACACATGTGCAAGCCAAAAAGGAGGTAAGAATAAAAAATCAATCCACCATCATTCAAGCCCTTGGAGCGGGGAAAGCCAAAGCTAAAGTTGCCCAATGAATGTGGTCTCTATAAATGGACGTGGGGTTGGGGGTTCCCAGAAAGTGTTATCCCTAAAAAGGCTTATGCGCCCGTATAATCCAGTTTCCATTACAATTAAGGAAACAATGTGTGCAGCTGGTAAAGATGTGGACCTTGTTCAATCATGGCTGAAATATTGGACTTTTGGTGCCTTATATTATGAAGGTCTTTTGGGTGGCCTTCTCTCTGCATGGAGCCCCATATTAAAGCTCTCTCCACATCCCTGATACCTTCTAGGATTGTAGTTGACTTGGAGGATAGTAGGCTCAATGAGGGGTTTAGGTAGGTAAATTTGTATGGGTTATATGCTGACATACTCCCTTTCTAGGAGAAAATAAGTGCTTCGTAAATCCTAACTTCCTCGAATGTTATCTTAGGGGGAGATTTAAATTTTACAACATCTATCAAGGAGGTTTGGGGTGCTCACCTAAGAAGGGGTGCTCATGAATGTTTTTTCATTCACTAGATTGAACAAAACTCACTAGTTGATATGGATCCTTCGAAGTTATAACAAACCTAGAAAAATTGAAGAGCATGTGACTTTTTGTCGCAAAGAGACTCGATAGATTTCCTCTTTCTGAAACTCTCCTAGATATACCATGGTCCTCTAAATCATGGGTTGCGGGAGAGGAAACATCTAACCATGGTCCTGTAATTTTGCAAATTGCGAAGCAGGGCCCAAAGCCTTTTTTCCCTTTAAAGTTTAATCATATTTTGCTACCGGATCAAGAGAATTACAAAGATTTAGTGAAATATTCATGGTCACATCTGAGAAAAGAGTAAGGAAACTCTTACATGCACCAATTTGCAGGAAATCTCTCAAAACTCAGTAAGGTCTCCTAAGTTTGAGTTTGAGATTTTAATTGGAAGGTGGGGGAGGAGATCTGGGAAATTGAATCTAGGATTGAGTATTTTCTAGTTGAAAAACTGGCAAGTTCTCTATCATCTAATGAGGAAAGTGAGTTATTCTATCTTTTAAAGAAGAAAAGGGATTTTCTATATTTGGAAGAAGAAAAATGATGACTAAAAAGATGGCTGACTTGGCTCAAAGATAGCACAACAATACAATTTTTTTCCACAAGTTTGTCAATTTTCAAAAAAATCTAAACACCATCACGAGAATTGTGGATCAAAATGGGGTGCTTTTTACGTCTCATTCTAATATTTTTACTGCAAGGAAAAGTTTATTTCCTCTTATTTTTAAGGAACAAGCAAGTTTCCCCATATTGGAAGTTTTAAAGGTGGTTGATCTTTTTCCTTGGGTGAATTTTGAGGAAATGAATGAGGAGCTTCAGTTGGGGATTTTTAAAAGTGAAATCCTTTCAACTCTTTCGTCCTTCCAAAAATGTAGAAGCCTAGGTCTTGATGGCCTCACTATCAAATCATTTTGGGTTTTTTTCAAGTTTATCAAAGAAGAATTGCTTATAGTTGTGCTCGAATCCTAGAAGTCGGCTAAAGTCCTAAGTTCGCTAAATAAGACCTTCTTGGCTTTGATCCCTAAGAAACAAGAGGTTGTATCCTTTGACAACTACAAACCCATCTCCTATTACAGCTTGATTTATAAGTTGATCTCGAATATCATCATGAATAAACTTAATACAATTCTCAACAACATCTTCTTGGAGGAATAATTTGGATTTGTCAACAAAAGACAAATCACAAGGCTGCAACTTTGGCCCAGGAAGCCCTACATTCTATTAAGAAAAAAAAATCCATCCATTATGGTGAAGTTAGACCTTTCCAAAGCATATGACAAATTCATTCAGGTTTTCATTCGACTCGCTCTTATCAAGATGAGGATGAATTTAAATACTGTAAATTGGATTATGGGGTGTATTGAGTCTATTTCCTTTGTAGTTCTCGTAAATGGTTCTCCCTACCCTCTTTCCCATCATCCAGAGGCCCTAAGAAAGGATGCATGTTGTCCCCTTTTCTTTTTATGATAGTGGAAAAAGGTCTAAGCAAGTTAATCCATGAAGGAAACCAAAAATGTCTCCTTATAAAAGGTTTAAGGATCACGACATTAGAGTTTCTTACTCATTTATTGTTTTTGGATGACATTATTCTCTTTGGTGTAGGGTATGTGTATGAATTCAAATCCCTAAAATATATCCTAGATTTGTTCTGTTGTGACTAGAATGGAAATCAATATGTCAAAATCTACCTTGTTGGTTTTCTCAATTCCTGAAGAGGTTCATATTCAATTGTCTAATATTTTGCACTTTGCTAAGAAAAGTCTTAATGATGGTTTAAAGTACTTGGGCTTCTTATTAAATCCAAACTCTTA
The DNA here is from genome assembly GCA_009831015.1 of Picea engelmannii. NCBI lineage: Eukaryota > Viridiplantae > Streptophyta > Pinopsida > Pinales > Pinaceae > Picea > Picea engelmannii. The sequence continues at coordinate 252,111 of ML789959.1, forward strand.
TTCATATGAGGATTGGAAGTGCTTGGTGAAAAATATCCAATCGAAAATATCCACATGGGTGAATCATTGGTTCTCGCGAGGAGGTTGTTTAGTCCTTATCAATTATGTCTTGAATAACATTCATGTGTATTGGGAAACCATTGTCAAGATTACGAAAGGAATTCTGACTGAGATAAGGAAAAATTGTTTCTAGTTTCTTTGGTTAGGGAGGCAGGAGGTCGATGGTATCCCTCTAGCTAAGTGGTCTTGTTTGGCAATGTTGAAGGAGATGGGGGGAGGGGTATCAAAAACCTCCTCTAGTTTTGTAAGGCCTGAGTGGCCAAGAGTCTCTGACAACTTGTTTAGAATAATATGTTATCAAGAAGAGTAATGTCCTCAATGTGTCTTGCAAACAGATCCTTTGAAGATTGATTTAGATCCCCTCGAAAAGAAACAATGAACAATTCAGTTACTTGGAAAGTGTTGGTGGATGTGTTTCCACTCATTGAGGAATGGACGGTATGGAGAGTGGGTAATGGGAAGAAAGTGAGATTGGGAGAGGATTCGTTGGAAGGGTCTAGGAACAGTCATAGTCTTTCTGATGGCTTAGTATCCACTCTTCATAGTAAAGACATATTTTCTCTATGGGATGTGAGGTTTTCAATTCACGACCTTGTAGGGCACACAAATTGGCTTAAAGTATAAGATATGGCGTTGTTAGAAGAGCACCGAGTAAAATGGTCTAGGTTAACAAATAGAGTTAATCCAATTTTACAACCCTAATGGATGAGGAAGAAGACTCTTTCTGCTAGTCAAGAAATGCGCTTTCAGGTAGCTACACAGTAAAGTTGGGTTATCTAACCTTGGAAGATTAGGCCTTTTCAGGTGAAATATTATGGTGGTGGTCAGAAGTTTTGAATCTACATGCACCCTTAAATATGAAGATGATTTTCTGGATGGCTGTAAAAAATAAGCTATTAACTTGGGATATCGAGCTCTGGCATGGTTGGGTGAGGCCGAGAAGATGTGCGCTTTTTTGTTCAGAGGTAGAGTCAATCTATGATTTATTCGTTCCTTATTCTTACTCTTAGAAGGTTTGGTCTTTAGTTTCTACTGATTTCAAATTTTCATTGAATCCATCCCCATCATGTTTTGTGGATTGGTTCTCAATGTGGAAATATGAAAAGGCTGTGAGTCATTTTAGTGTAGTTCCATGTTATCTATCTTATTAGTCCCTGTTGTTGGGCTCTAAAGATGTCTAAAAACAACCTTAGTTTAACATCAATTTATCAACCCGAGGATTCATCTTTTATCTCAAAGAATATTGACAAAGTCTATGCAGATAGCTTATAGAGGCTAAAATCGTGTAGTGAAAGAAGATCTGAGTTTGTCAACAATCAAGTTCCTCAAACATTCATTAAATATTTTAGGGATTGAAATATAAAGCTATGCAAAAGGAAAGGAACTAGCTAATCTATTGAATTCATTCTAAGAGCAGTAATTGAATCTAGATAAAGACTTGCAGGAATTGCTATCATTATGAATCAGAATTGCTGAAAAGAAAAAGGCGAATTACTCCATCTATGGAAAGGAACAGAGACTGTAATCTAACTGAAAAGAGACAGCAATCATATTTCTATTGAAAGGAACAACAACTATATTCTAGCAGAAAGGAACAACAAATGTAAACTAATGAAAGGAACAACAAATGTAAGCTTATGATAGGAACAACAAATGTGAACTTATGAGGAACCTTCATGCATCGAATCTCAGTAATGGGAATTGGAACAACAATCATTCAATACTTCAGGGAATATCTATTTCTTGAAATTGACATGAAACCATCAACACACTTATGCGTTTGTTAACTACTATAAAAGAAAATTGAATCACAAGACATAATTTGAGCTGATACAATTACAGATCAAACAGTAGCTCCTTCAAACTGGGCCCTCGGTCCTTAGAAGCACTGTTATTAAAAACTTAGTATATAAAAATGGAAAAACCACTCAAGTCTTCTATTGATTTCATAGCTGGTACAACATTTTTACAAAAACTGCTAACACATAGCAATTCTATAGTCTCTATTCTTGAGTGAAAAATCTCTCTTTTCTTCAAGATCTATTTACCCCTTATATATTACAATAATCTGGGTAAATTAAGCTATCTTGAGGATCGAGAGATCCTCAGTATTTCTTTACTATTACAATGAGTAACTCAATTATCTTTAAAACTGCTTTGCGTCGTAAAGTCTTCGACCTCCAATAGCTTGCGCATCTTCAAGATTCCCCTTGCTATCTTGGGTTCGACAATATTTAACCAATCTTGCAATAAAACCAGACAATTCCAATCATATTTAGAATCTATGTAATATAATCTCCAACAATCAACGCTAAAGGGTATATTATTCATTTTCTATTTTATTTACTTCTAAATAACCGAAAGTCAATCAAAATAATATCATGAAACGTGGGAAAAATGAAGATATTTATACCTTTTTCATAACCTAACATACCCCCCATATTACCTTCTTACATGTCCTCATGCAAGCTGAGACTTTACATGTAAAGCAGTAATGTTGTAAGATGGAAAGGTTGGTTCACCAGGCCTTCTGAACCCATTGCTTCTTTTGAGTTCTCCAAAAGCAGCATCCTCCCTTTTCTTGTTAATTTGATAATCTTTTTGGTAACTTTCTGGAGGGAACCAGATGATAGGGGGATTATATCTGCACCCAATCCAAGCAGGTCCTTCCTCTTGGAGCAATCTAGAATACCTCTCTATTTTGAAGGTAGCTGCAAAGAAATTTATATACCCAAAGGGCTCCCTACTCTTTACTTCACTGGAGGAGGCATCCCATATTAATTTAAAAGCAACAAGAGCTTCCTCCTTAAGCTCCCTAAAGCAAGTGATACCTGAATGTATGACCTGGAGATTGATGGGGGCCAAGGAGTCTATGACCCCTTTCCTTTTCATAAAAGTTTTATGTCACATAATGGTTGGAAAGGACTTTGGAGGCTCCCCCCTAACCCAGAGATCCAACCCAGCTTCCCTTTTTAGGAAGGTTTTATGAGATTTACCCCATGTGACTTGATTCTAAGTGAATGATAGAAATGCCTGAAACTGTATATCACCTATGAATTGGCCAGGGTTATCTTCCCTGTTGTCTTCCAGAATGAAATTATGAAAGTATAATTCACACAAAAAGTATTGTACCTTTTCATCCAGCTCTCTGAAACATGAAATAAACTCAGGTACAGTGGCAAAATAAATAGGTTTTCCCGCTCTGATGGCCTTCACTCTCAATAAAATATATCATTCCAATAAGAATAACATGTAATTGGTGGCAGGAGATTTTCAATTAATAGCATCAGAGTAGACATCACAGATTTCCTTGATTTGCTCCAAAGCTTTTTCCAATTGGGTTTGCACCTTTTTGATCTTCTCTTGGGCTCTAGTGAGCGCAACATAGGTATCACCCTCTGTTGTTGCCATGTCCTTCAATTCTTTAACGATCCTTTGATATTCATTCCTAGTTACCATTCCATGTTGGTGTTGGACCAATGCTTGCTGGGCTTGTGTAAGTTCATCTTTTAGTCTATCGATGGTGACACTCTGTGCTTGAGATTGAGATGCTTGGCGTTCTTCCATAGCACTCATCTCTTCCCTAGATTGAGTTAATGCTTGCTGGACTTGTGTAAGTTCTGCTTCCAACCTGTCCACAATAATACTCTATTTCTGGGACAGGATTGCTTGGTGTTCTTCCATAGTCAGCAACTCACTTCTGTTTTGAATCAGGGTTTGTTGAGACTGCATCAATTCCTCCTCCAATCTCCTTGTTCGACAACACAGGTATTCCAACAGAGGACGAACACCTTCAGTAACCACTCACATAACCAGATCAAAGATCGACACACCGATGTTTTCACGTGGTAAAACCCCTACGGGGAAACATCCACGGCCCCAGCCAACACAGCCACTTGGAGCAGTTTATTAATGTTAAGAAAAATATTACAGAGAGATTTTACAAGAGAGTTTCTCACAATCGATCATCGACAAATGACCCTCCATGCTCTTTAAATAGAGATCATGGACCAATCGGGTGTTAAGCCATGGATCAATGGCCGTTAAGATCGAGGAGAGTATGAACCGTCAGATCACTTTATGTTGGGAACATATCGTGACCATCGGATTTTCTAACTACAAATGCATACTAATGCATACTAAAGAAACACACTTTTACCTAACGACATATTAGACCAAGTAGATCTTAACTAACTCCTAAGTGTCTAAATATCCTAACACTCCTGATTGTAGCATTCTGCTCAAGGAGTTGAGCTGTTTGCACCTCAGCATTAATTGCTTCTGTAGCTATCATATTTTCCTGTGTCTCTGGAGGAGGTGCTTCCTCATTCTAGGTTACTGTTTCTTCTACTACTATTTCTTCAGGGTCTATCTGTATCCCTACATAATTTGTACTAACTGCTTCTTTAGGAAGAGGGTTTCTTCCTTGTACTCTGACCCTTTTGTTCTTCTTTCTTTTGTGGGCTTTATCTGTCTGTTCTAATTGTTTCCTCAATTCCTTAATAATTTCCTTGAGTTTAACTACCTTCTTCTTTAATACTTCAACCTTCTTAGCCTTTTTCTTCAATAGTTTATTTTCTTTTTTTAACTTTCTGATTTTCTTATGGATTTTGGCCGATTTCTATTTATGGGAGGTCTCAAGGCCTTTTTCATTCTGGTCAGCAGATGGTTATTCCTCTGTTCCTTCCAATTGTTCTATCTGTCCAAGAGGGCTTCTTGTTTCGAAATGGGGTTCTTCCTGTGCTCTGTCCTTAGGAAAAGACATTTCAATATCAGAAAAATCTTCAACTGGTTTTGAAGAGGAGGGTTGTTCTGGGTGTATTTATGGATTATTTGCGCCCTTGTCAAGTGAGGTTCCCAAGCTTCCCAAAACTTGGGCTATTTCAACCTCATAGCTCTTCATAACTTGTTCTATCAGATGTGACAATGTCGGTTGGGTGTCTTCCTGATCATTCCTTTGTGAGGTCTGTTCTTCTTTCCTAATTCCTTGAGAATTCTCACGTGGAGACTATTCTGTAGAGTTCTGAAGTTCTTCAGGCTGTTTTGTTGTATCCTGAATTGCTTCAGTTGTTTCCTAAATTCGTCTACTTATTCTCCTTGTTTGAATGATGGTTGTAGGGGCATTTGTTGCTTTCTTCCTCTTTTTTGTTAATGCCTATGTTTTTATGGTCTGGGTCTCTGTGATTTGGGTAGGATCTACCTCAGCTTTAGTTTGAGGAGATGGGATTTCCCTTTGGGTAGTAGTCTCCTCTGCCTGTCTATCTTCGATTTCCTGTGGTGGTTCTTCATGGAATAATTCAGGTTTCTCTAGTTGTGGAGGTCTATTGGCCTCAATCAGGTTATCCCAGGTCAATTGAGTTTGACTCAGTGCCTTAATTGTTATCAATTTAACTAATCTGTGGTGGATGATAAAAGTAACAGGGTCCTTGGTTTTTTGTGTTCTCAGAGCAACCTTGTGTAATATGGCATTCAGAAAGAAAGGTAGATTAAGTACTAACCATTGTTTTAAAGCTACCAACAATTTGAGGTGGCGAGGTCGAATTACGTCGTATCGTCCATCACAAGTGATGTACCACTGAATTACCCCTGCAAGTTCCTTCCATGGTTCTCTGAGGGTACTGGGGTTGAGTCCTTTTCCTTTCTTATCCAATTCTTCCCCAGGGTCTGTGAAGGTTTCCACAGCTTCCTTCAATGATGTGTATCGTCCTGTCCACTGAATGCCCGTATTAGGGAGGCCTATGACCTCTTCTAATATTTCCGGGGTGACTGACATTTGTATGCCCCGCACCATAGAGTTTTCCCCCTGCAGATTTTGAAAGAATTCAAGCGTGACATTTGTGTCATATTCTTGCATCCGGTTGAAGTACTCCATCCACCCCAGCTAATGCAGAATGTCTCTCACTTGCTCTGTAAGATTTAGTAAAGTAGGTTCCCTGCGCACACCTCTGCCACCCATTTTTTGAGAAAATATGGATGACTATCGTTCCTATTAGCAGAGGTGGTTAGACTAGCTTTGGAGGAAAAATTACCGAGAATAACAACTATTAGAGATGACAAATGCATCTAAATGAAGGTATTTATTACAATCATTACTATCTACATTGAGAAATGTGTCGAGTGTCCACTCCCCTTATTAATAGAAAGGTCGACCTCGACCGTCAACATAGGGAAGAGTAATGATTGTAGGTATTGGTGGTGAAAAGTAATGATTGTACGGTGGCCGCCAATGGGGATTGATGATTTATGTTTGAACAACATATTTAATGGTAATCATTAAATGCTAATCTGTGTTTGTGGAATTGAAAATACCGATACCTAACATAATGCGTTAAGGATACATGCTCCAAATAAATTAAATCTTGTTCAGTTAAATAATATCCCACATATCATAATGTTGTTACTTTTTTGTGTTATTGAATATAACCAAAATGATAGCCTCGTGATTGAGTGAAGGAAATATAGAGAGACGGAGAAACTTGGTGTGTTAAGGTAACTTCCATACCACAGGCAGAGCCACTATTGCCAACAGGCGTCCATAGCCTTGACGAGGTTGCCTTTTAACCCGAAGATGAGCCTGTATCCTTGATACTTGTTTGAATCATCTTTTCCAAAAAGACCATTATCCTGGTTTGGTAGCCATAGTGATAATGCCACTCACTAGATTGTAACTTAAGTGAACAAGCTGGCTCGTGATGAGACCTCTTGTCCTTTGACAAAAAGAGAATGTCAAAGGCCATTGCCCTGGTGTGGTGGCCATAGTGGGAATGCCACTTAGGTTATTATCCTATGATCATGGTAGGTTGGCTCGTGATGAGAACCCCTATTCTTTGTGGAAAAGAGAAGGAAAGAAAACATTTTGTTGATAGATGTATAAAAAAGTATTATTATTATATTTTTTTTGGAATTTATTTATTTATTTTATTTTAAGTTTTTTTGAAAAAAACCATTATCCTGGTTTGGTATCCAGATGATGATAATGCCATTCACTAGAGTGCAAATTAAGTGAACAAGCCGGCTCGTGATGAGACCTCTTGTCCTTTGAAAAAAAGAGAATGTCAAAGGCCATTGCCCTGGTGTGGTAGCCATAGTGGGAATGCCACTTAGGTTATTATCCTATGATCGTGGTAGGCTGGCTCGTGATGAGACCCCCTATTCTTTGTGGAAAAAGAAAGAAATTCTATTGATTTATTATATTATTGTATGAAGGGAGGCTCATCTACTCCTTAAGAGTAAGGGATGACGTAAATAAGTGTAAGGATGCCAAGTAAAAGTGTGTCGCAGATTCCTTATTAATAATAAACATGAGGTATCATTTAAGTGTAATATATAAGGGAAAAGAAACGAATTATGGTGGTTACAGATTATGAACAAGGTTTAAGATATTTTGAAGGAAGTGATCCAAAAAGAAATTTGATAAGGTATGGGAGATAGTCCACAAAATAATGATGGATCATTAGAAACAATGCTAATGAAAAATTATTTTGGTGAAAGTTGTACCCCAAAAGAAAGGTTTAGTGTTTTATCGGCAAGGAAGGAACGACAAAATGAACAATAGGTGTACAAAAAAAAAGAATAGCAATTATTTCGTTCAAAGGAATAGCAGGCGCGCAAAAGGAACAACAATTGTTCTGTTCAAAGGAATAACAGGCACGCAAAAGGAATAACAATTGTTCGATTCAAACCATCTGAATTTGTAGAAACCTGGTATGTATTTTGCTTGAATTCAAGGTTGATTACTCATCAACTAAGTTCATTTATGAGTTGGTTTATTTCAAAATTAAGTAATGGATGGTTTGTTAATGTTATAAATTTCATTATAGTTATGCAATTGCCACTGCTAAATCATGACATATTCATTTCTCTGCAGAAGACAGGGTATGGGTAACGAGACGAAGCGGGAGTTTGGAATAGAAAAGGGTGCTAATTGAGTTCATCATGGCTATCCTCCCTAGTTTTGATTTTCTAGAATGAATGTCGAAAATAAAAAACTAAACAAAATTATATACAATATATACAGTGTCAGTAGATTTCAATATTTATGGAGTTGGGGTGGCTGGATTACCTTCCTAGCCAGTCAAAATTTGAACGGTAGGGTCCTTACTTACCTCCTGGTAGAAATATTCTTTTGATGGTGGCCGATGATAGAGTCGTAGCCAGTGTCCATTGACCCAAAATGGAGATCCGGACCCGTCGATGGTGCTTAACGTAACTATTCCATTATCATGGAATTCATTGATTTCATATGGTCCTAGCCATCGTGTCTGTAATTTTCCTAGAAAATCCTGAAATCTAGAATCATAGAGGAGTGCCCAGTCTCCTTTTTTAAATAGTTTTTTCTTTATATGCTTATCGTGCCAAGTCGATCTCTGTTGTTGAATAATGGTTGTGTGCTCTACAATAGACAAGTGTGCTTCATCCAATTCGTTGAGTTGCTAAAGGCACTGTTTATGTGCTTTTGTAAGATCTAGTCCGATTTCCCGGGCCATCCTTAGAGTCTTGATTTCAAACTCGATTGGGAAGATGGGTTCTTTTCCATAGACTAAATGGTAAGGAGAGTAGCCAGTGGTATTACGTCATGTTGTGCGGTAAGCCCATAAGGCGTTTGGGAGCTCAGAAGCCCAATTATGTCTGTTTGTTGAGACAGTCTTTGTCAGGATTGCCTCCAGGACTTTGTTGGTGCTTTCCACTTGCCCATTTTCTTGTGGATAATATGGAGAAGTAATTATGTGTTTGATATGATAATTATCCAGGGTGGTGGTGATTCTATGAGCTGTAAATTGTGACCCCCCATCAGTAATTACCTCTCTTGGTAGTCCATAATGTACAAATAATTTGAAAAGAAATTTGATGACTACTTCTTCTGTTTCATTTGGCAAGGCTTCTGCCTCTACCCATTTAGTCATGTATTCCATTGCGACAAGAATATAGGCCTTATGATTTGACTTTGGGTTGAAGGGGCCAACGAAGTCTAGTTCCCATCTCTTAAATGGTTCCGCAACTACTTGTGCTTTCAAAGGCATTTCATCAGCATGACCTGGTTTTCCCATCCGTTGACAACTATTGTAGGTTTGGACGTATTTCTTCGCATCTCTGAATATTGAGGGCCAATAATAGCCCATCTGCAGAATTTTGTGTCCAGTCCCATGGTCTGCAAAGTGCCCACCACAGGGCTCATCATGTCCATCTTTTAATATGTCATAGATTTTGTCATCTCGTACGCATCTGCGGATCTGGAGATCAACTCCTGTATGGAAGAGATATCCGTTGATCCAGGCGAATCTTGTGCTACGCTAGACGATCATCTTTCTTTATTTCGATGAAAATGTGTCGGTAATCTTCCTATTGCTAGGTAATTTGCTACGTCAGCGTACCAAGGTGGCTTTGTAGTAACAACAAACAGATGCTCATCTAGAAATCGGTCTTCGACTGTTAAGGAGTCATCTATTTTGGGTATGCGGGATAGGAATTCTGCGACAAGATTTTCTCTCCCGGGTTGATATTTGATGGTGATATAAAATTCCTGCAATAATAAAATCCATCGAGTCACCCGTCCATTAGTAATTGGTTTATTAGCTAGATATCTGATAGCAGAATGATCAATATACAAAATGACCGGATAGCCTGTTATATAATGGGGAAATTTATTGGGCATGTATAACAGCTAAAAACTCTTTCTCTGTTACTGTATAATTAAGTTCAGCTGGATTAAGATTCTTTCTAATAAAATAAATTGCGTAAGGTTTCTTCTTCTCCTCCTGTCGAAGGACAACGCCTATGGCAATATCTGATGCATCGGTGGAGATGTGGAATGGTATTTTCCAATTTGGTCCCCTCAACATCGGTGCTATTGAGATCAACTTTTTGAGTCCTGCAAATGCCACATCACACTTGTCAGACCACTGAAATTCTACATTACTAGTCAAAGCATGTAAAGGTGTAGCAGTTTTTGCAAAATTTTCCATAAACCTACGATAGTATCCTGAAGCGCCAAGGAAACTATGTACCTCACTTTGTGTGTGTGGTGTGGGTAGATTAAGGATTACCTCTATCTTTGCTAGGTCTACCCTAATTCCATCTATAGAGATATAATTCCATAGTGCCACACCTTCTGTCATCATCATGTGACACTTTTCATGGCTTAAACATAACCTGGTCACGATACATCGTTCTAGTATTTTCTCCAGGTTATTCGGTGCTTGATCGAAGTCGTCGCCATAAGGAGTGAAATCATCCATATAGACTTCAAGTCCTTCGCTGAT
>ML789959.1:279646-310220 GCA_009831015.1 Picea engelmannii
TATCTTGGGTTCGACAATATTTAACCAATCCTGCAATAAAACCAAACAATTCCAATCATATTTAGAATCTATGTAATCTAATCTCCAACAATCAACGCTAAAGGGTATATTATTCATTTTCTATTCTATTTACTTCTAAATAATCGAAAAGTCAATCAAAATAATATCATGAAATGTGGGAAAAAGGAAGATATTTATACCTTTTTCATAACCTAACACCTGCCCTTATTAGTAATCGATTTTCCCATCTTTGCACGAAGACCAATACAAACAAATCATTTTACCCAAATGTTTTAGGAATCCATACGATTTTCTCTTGCAAATTTCATTTTTATCCTATGTTTTGGTCTTTGAGGTCTTATTTGGCCTCTTCCCGAGGAAGAAGTCCATATATTCAACCAAAACCTTATTTTAAATTATAGGTTGTCTAGCAATTTTTATCTATATCAAGTAATGATAGATATCAATCTAGCATTACTTCCTATCACTATATGTTTTCTTGGTTTTTCCATTCTCCATATGGTTTAAATGTTTTTTCATTTTTATGATATAGATGTTGTGTCCAACAACAACTTACTGTCAACAACTCACTGTCAATTCTCTCAGCAACTCATTGTCAACTCCCTAAGCTTGAGGTTGTTGAGCTTCCACCTACTCGGCCATGCAAATCTTGATGTCAAATAAACTATGGTAAATAAACTATGATGATTACCTTATATACCTCCTTACAGGGGCCCTGTTGTTGGAACTTTAAGTTCTGTTAGGTGTCCTGCTACTTATGCTCCTTTAGGTGTCCTTATGCTTCGTTAGGTGTCCTACTACTTATTCTCACTCTCTCTTCCCCATCCTCTTCTCTAAATAAAGGGTTGTTACAAGCCTGAAACCAAGTTTTTCTCCGCTCCATTACATCCCTGAAACTAGGTATCTTTTCCCTTTTCCCTTGACAATTGGTTTGATGGTTTTCCCTATAACTTATTCCACGTTTGTGAAAAGAGATCAAGCTACCTGGAGGAATACGAGCGATCTAGAAAGAACCATGGAAACATCAACCAGTCTTGATGTCAAGTCCAAGCAAGGCCAAGCCCATTCCATTGATGCATCAACCATTCTTGATAATCTCCAAGCTTGGCTCTGGCTCCAGGTCCATCCCTTGCTATGGAGTGTGGTGATGTTTGTTTTGTTCTGTTAGAAGTTGTGATGGAATTTTGGAGCTAGGATGGCATTGTCAATGGAGCTATCAACCTTACCAGTGGAGTGTCTTATATAATATGCGGTCGTTTCCATTATTTTCATGCAACTTTACCATAGAATATGTTTTTTTCTTGTCAATTATTTTCTATCTATTATTTTCTGTACTACGGAATATGACTTCTTTCTTGTCTCTTCCCTTTTGTTTGAACTTGTATTATTGACTACCGAGAATGAAATCCTGTTGGATTCCTTTCCTTTAAACCCCGTGGTACCATTATGTAAACTAGCTCTGGATAAATCACATAACAATGACTTAAGATAATAGTAGCAATTGAATCAATAGATTCAATTGGTGCAACAAATGAGATATTCTCTATTCCTCGTATAAAATTTCATGAGAAATAGCTCTTCCTCGACTAGAATAACATTAGAAAGAAGGACAGAATAGACCAGCCATAGGATGACATTAAACCTATAGGTATCAGAATACCAGTGGGGATGGTTAGAGATAGATTCTAAGTCTCGACTGTAGCATGGTATCGAATTCTAGGGCTAAGGTAAAGGGAGAAGAGAGCAAAGCAGATCCCATTTCATTTCTAGGTCCACTGGTAGGAGTATACCTAGTAGTAGACCCATGTCAATGGAAGGAAAAGTAGCAAGCAGTGCAGTCCTCCATTCTTGCTTGCTTCTCATAGCGTTTAGGATATATCAAAGAATATTAGGATCTATCAGAGCACATATATACTAGGTTTTAACATACATGTATCAATTTTTGAACACAATTGAAGTGTAAAACTTATGTACAAGGTTTTTAGCTAGAACTACCAAGTGTAAACTGGTTGCTCGTATTAAATAAAAAACACTAGCCATAGTATGATGATGTCTCATTATCATATCATACACATGTGGATGTTGTATAGGTATTTTTGTGCAAAGACGTGTATAGGGTTTTGTTCACAAGATAGATAGAAGAATATAAAGATAAAAAACAAAAAAAAAAGTTACTCGCCAGTCCTCACAGTGCTCGCATTGAATCATGAGACGATCCCAACTATAAGGCATTTCACACTTATAGAACTTGAAAGCGAAAGAGGGGAAAAAAGTCAACATACAAGAGTTTCCTAAATAAAATAAGTAGAGAACGAAGAGCGTAAGACATATATGCGACGAAGCCCACAGCTTAGGGTTTCAAAACACAAGAAAGAAATAAAACAAGATAACTGGAGGTCGAATTTACATTGTGCTTGTGCTTAGGATAGCCCGTGGGGTTGTACTTGGTGCGGTAGAAGTAGTCTTCCTCGCCCACGGGTTCAAGCTTCATATAATTATCGAGGGTGTGGAAGATGCATTTGTCTTCTACTATCTCCAATCTTTCTGTGTCTAAGTGATATGTAATGAGTATCTCTTTCGTGCTGTGAAAATGTAGTCACCCACTTTCACATTATTCTAGCCTATAATACCACCTTACTAAGAGTTTTATCTTGTTTCGGGCATCACTGTGGAGTTTTTCCACCCGCACTACATAAGGTGGCTCTCTTGGATTTTGGGTCCACATCAATACTGAATCCCCCACTGGAAAAAGACCATCAAGATATTTGTCACCAGCCTGGCGAACCTAAGGTTGGGCCGCTGAAACACCATTATAAAATCATATAATCTACAACAACTTATCAATCTATAAGAAAAAGATTGTAAGTGCTTCTGCAACATTCTCTTGGATGTCCTACTTTGAAGACTTCAATATGAGCGAGCTCATAACTTGATTTGAATCAAATCAGATGAAACTACACTATCAAGACAAATATCATTAATTATTTCCACGTTTTGTCTACCATTCATAAGTGCTATGCATGTATTTACAAGTGTTAGTGATGTATTCACAAGTGTGAAAAATTATTGTTGCATGCAAACTATGATTTAAATAAGGCATAGGATAAATCTTCTACGAAATGGAGCTTGATGGGATGTCTCTGGCACTGGGACCCCATCCTATAGAATGCCTATCCGACTGTCAACAAAAATACCCATCTGCAGTGCCCCGTTATGCCCCTCCTCAATTCCCAGTCCCATCATTGCAGTGCAGTTGGACGACCTCTTGATTTCCTTGGTCGTGGAGCCTTGGCTTACCCCTAGTAATTCATACAAACTTTGCATTTCCATGCAACTAAGCCCCAAAATCATTTCAGCTCTCCCAGAAACCTATGTTTCTCTCACCTTGAAACACCGTCGAAATTTAACATTTGTGCTCCTAGGAATCGATCTTGCCGACAGTCTCCGGAAGCCCATATGACAAGATCTAGGTGAATCTTTGGATGTGAAAATACTACAGAAAAATACAAGAGAAGAAGCCATTACTGGTATATAAATTTTCTTCTTTGAAAACAAAGTGGGTATTACTTTTATAAAATAGATGGATGAAACAATCGCTTGAAGAAACTATGGCTAATGAAGGATGGATAATCAAACACAAAAACCATCAGTAGACACTGAGGAATTACAAAGCGATTTCAGTAGGAGAGGAGTTACAGAGTGATTTCAGTAGGAGGAATATAGAGAAGATTTGATGAAATACACAGGTAAGATTGGGGAAAAAGAGGAGGCAAAATTTCGATGGCACATGAGAATGGTGGGTGGGAAAGAAAGTATGTAGGTGACCATGAAGATGGCTGAGATAGAGAATGTAGATGAGTTCATGAACATAGTGATGGGCATTGTTAACCAAATCATATTGAATGGTGAAAAAATTGAAGATCAGAGGATTTTTGAGAAAGTCCTCCAAAGTTTGCCCAAGAAATTATAAATGGTTGTAACAACCAATCTTGAATCTAAAGACCTGTTTAACTTCTCTATTGAAGAAATGATGGGATCACTTATCTCACATGAAACTAGACTCAACTTGGGAGAAGGGTCTGTTGAACATATGTTCAAGACTTAGAACACTTTCATTAGAGGTAAAGGCAGAGGAAACAAAGGGAGAAATCAAAGAGGAAGAGGAAGAGGAAGAGGAAATTAGAATGTAGAAGATAAACACACAAAGGAACAACATTGTCAGAGTAAAAACCCATAGAGTCAGAGAGGAAGAGGGAGAAAATGGGTAGACAAGTCGATAATTCAATGCTACTATTGGAGAAAGCATGGCCACTATGAGAGTGAATGCAAAAAAACATGTCAGAATAGAACAAAGGTAGAGAAAATGTAACCAACAATGGAGGAGAATCATCTAAAACAATGTTTCTTTCATTCCATACATATGAAGGTCACTCCAAGGACCTTTTGTTGATGGACAATGGTTGCAACAATCACATGACATGTAACAAAGATCTGATTTCTTGCATGGATAGTTCTATTAAATCTGATATAACTCTTGGTGATGATTCTCAAGTATAATATCCGGGAAAAGGAATTGTATTTGTTTTATCCAAAAAAAATATCTAGGATAAGTGTTACATTCATTTCCTTTACACATTTCTATAACTATCCAATTGACATAATTTAACTTTTATGCATGTTATTAGCAATGACAAGGTCTCATGTAACTTCTCTAGGAGAAGTTGATCATTGGTTTCCTCAACATGTTGTTGCAACTAACCAACTGATGTGATTTGGATTCCTAGGCATGCTTTTAGATATTATAAGGTCTAATAATGATTCTTTATGATAAACACATCAATGAATTTCTTGACACGCTATTGCAACTACCCACTAAGTGCATTTTTTCTTCCTTAAAAAAAATGCACCATTGGTTGTGTTGATACATTGTTTAAACTACCCACTAAGTGTGTTTTATCTTCCTTAGGTAAAAGTGCATCACTTCTATCTTGACATGTTTATGCAACCACCCTTGAGTGTGTTTTGGCTTCATAAGGTAAAATTGCATCACTTTATGCTTTTCCATCTTGTTACACTTCCCTTTTCAATGTGTTTCACCTTGGGGTGGATGGAGATAGAAAATGAATTCAAAGGTTGCTTCCATAAGTAAAATGTATCACCAAGTGTTTTATTGCATGGGTTCAAGCAATGTAATTTGACCTTGGGGAACTCAATTTTACCTCACGTGGAGGGAGATATTCACTAAAGGTTGCATTACCACCTAGGAAGCTTTGAATTGCTACATTTTGTCTTGGATTTCCCATCACAAAGATGTAGTGCATAGAAGGCCCTTGGTTCAAAATGTATTTGTCTAAGATTTGTTGGATTAATGATATTGGTGTATGATATTTCTAGACATTGAATACTGATTTTCAATTCATTGAACGACTCTGAAGCTCTTTAGCTTATAGAAATTCCTACTTCTGAACACAACGAATAATAATGAGTGGATGGATTAAAAAACAAACAATATAAGTTCACCATGAGTTTGACAAGATGTCAATGTGTTTAAAATTCATTAGGAATCACATCAAGGATTTCTTTAACTTTAATATTATCACACATCTTCAACTTCCTTCATTTTCTTCATTTTCAACATCTTCACACAAATGCTATCATTATTTCTGAAAATTGTATCTCAAGCACTGGTACTTTCATCCCATTATGTGCACATTACAACTTCAAACTTGAATGGTTGCTTAGTAATCTCTCACAATAAGTATGGTGGCAATGAAAACACACCAAACAAACAAGGCCAACCAAGAGGCCAAACATCATTCAATGAAAATATCAAATTAATCTCAAACATTCAATCAAAGATTCATCATGTGGGTAGATCAATTGATCACCATTGAGAGAGAACTCAATAATTCATACCATGGAAGGAAAACAATCACATAAAACCACTATTTCTAAAAACAATGAACATGTCACAAGGTTAATTCACATTAGATATGCATGAAAAACATTCATGAAATAGAAATAAAAAGGGGGTTTCGCTCCTTATGGGATGGGAACTGTTAAGGAGTGAACAATACCCTTCAATACCTTTATCTTTTCCATAAGTGAGGTGCTTAAGGAAAGATTAAAATTAAAACGAAATACAAATTAAGACTTATAATGTGAAAAATGAAAACAAAGTGACCATAATAACTAAGAAAATTATATAGTAAGAAAACAAATTGGGCTCTAAGATGAAGAGGGTATGGTGTAGGGTATGTACACCTTTGTCATTTAAGGAGACAAATCACTACATAGAGGGGGTCTCTTTTCCAAAAACAAGGGGTTCTAATACATAAATTACACTATCTAAGTAGGCTATGACCTTAAATTGGATCATCATTATTTTTTTTATATTATTTATCATTTTCACTGTATCAATTTTATTTTTGAAAAAACAACATTGTTTTAATTTTTCTATATCTATTGTTTTTCCATTTATACCTTTAATTTATTTACTCTTCATCTTTATCAATTAATAAAAGTTATAATTATATGTATTTTATATCATAACTCTTTGCTTACATTACATTTTATTAATTCTAATGTCATTTTTTTTTCCAAATGTCACTTCATTATTGAACATTGAACTATTAAGATGAAAACCATAAATTGAAATCCAATTACAATTATATTATATTCATTTTTCACCTAAATTCCAATATATATTTTGTTAAAAATACTAAACTCTTATTAGTCCCCGTCGTAGGCATAGAGGGACTCTAGCGATCGATAAATCATTGACCTGGCATAGCTTGTGCGTCGACCATAAATATTTCGCTATTGTCTATTGTTGGAACAAGGGAAGTGGAAATATTGATTTTTATATAATAAAAAGTATCATGTTTGTCAAGATCTAATTGGACAATGGATTGGAGGTCTTATTCCCGCCTTCGCTATTCCCAATGTTAAATATGTTTGCATTTCCAAAGTATTTGGTAGTGTATGGTCTTTTTGAATCATGAATTTTGTTATGCATTCATGGAACGTGGATTAATGCTAGCATTATTTCGAATGTTTCCCCTTAGCATTTTCTGTTGGGTTGAATACATTCTCCACGATATTGCTATGCCTGATTTATGATTTATTGTTGTGTGCTTCGAGAGAACAGTCCTGCCACGTTGCATCTTTTCTTAAATGCTTGCCCAGGCCTACGCCCTTTGATGGTCCTTACTGTCTTAACTGTTTATCTAAGAGCTCTGCCAGTCTTAAATGTTTATTGTACAGATGCCTTGCAATACAATTTTGTTCATGACCGACATCCCTACTCTTGTGCTCCATCCTTGTTCGATGTTTCGTTCCATGATTTTGGTTCTTGTTTGATTCAACTTTGCAAAGTTGAGGTCCTGCACTTGCAATTTGAGATCTCCGTGGTTGTTCATTGGTTTGTTGTTCTTCAACTTTGCAAGTTGTTGGACCTGTTGTTGTGGTTTTCATTTTTTTGGGCGCTGAGGTCTTCTCATCCTTTGTTGATGGGTAAGTTTCCCTGTTCTTGGTGATTTAAAATATTTTGTTCCAGACCATTTTTGTTTGTGCTCTTAGTTTCTGTTCCTGGAAACAATGCGTCTTCATATGGCGGATGTCGCTTCCATAGTTTTTTGGAAAATTGTAATGAAGAGGGATTTATGAAAAGTAGTTGGGAGCTATTAGAAGATGGAACCATCAGGTGGGGTGCAGATGCAGTGTATGCTTCTACTTTGTGGGCCGGAAAACTGCGTCTACCTATTTTCTTTTTGCTGAGTTAAGTTATGGTTTTAATTTTTTGCAGTCTTTCTTTTGTTTGGATCAATTTCCAGTGTCAGTCTATTTTCTTCTCATCTACTATGGGAACTAGGGGGATTCAAGTTGAGAAGAAGAAGGTTTAAAGATACATATGGGGATTGGTGCGCTATTTTTCTTTGCTTTTTTATTTTGCTAGTTTTTATTTTTTGCCTGTGCTTTTCTCTGTTTTGATAGAAACTGAAAGTATCTAGCAAACAACTTGAAAATGACAGTTGAAAAGATGAAAGAGGTAATAGATGTTGAGTCGTATGAAAAAGATACACAGTCCATTTTACATGACAACATTGATGTGGTTTTACATAGGAATGACCTTTTTAGATTGGATGCATTCTCGTATATTGTTTGGGATTGACTTTTCGATACATTCCAGGTTCTATTGCATTTCCGGTATTCGTCGACCGAGCTGTGCAATGGATTGATAGATTATTTCTTGGCCTGTTTTAAAAATGGCGATGTTGAGGCTTTGTAGTCCTATGAATAAGAAATGGAATCTGATTTTCTTCGGCAGTTGCATGGAATACATGATGTGGCTACGTATTTTTCAAAGATGTGGTTGTCTGCATCTCTAGTTTTACCTGCACATCAGAGGGGACTTTGGGGAGATACATTTTTTATCCGGTGGCTGTCTAACTAGCTGAATATATGAGTTGGCATATGGTCATTGACAAGAAAAACAAGATATCTACTATTCAACAAAACTACATCTAACAATCCATATTGCATCTTGTTCCATGATGTCGATGCCCTCAGTGGCCATTATGAACCACTGTTGTACATAAAAATGTCCATATGAAATATAGAAGGTCCTCGTATCTACTTGTTCATTATTTGCAAATACCTTCAATCACAATGGAAATAGATTTTGGATGGCATAGATTGCTATGGTTTACAGCTGGCAACAAATGTTGTGTCTAGCTATGGAGATAGTCTATTTAATGCAATTTGTTGTTTGGTAGCAGCTGAGTTTGATGTCCAGTCGCTACATCTTTACACTGTACAATCCTTCTGCAATGGGATTATAGGCGGCAACGAACGAGCTTTTAGGTGCTTGCATCAACACCTTTGCCCATATCTCGTGGAAAATATGTCAGCAGTTGGAAGTTGGTAGGAATACCTTGTGAACATGGCACTTCCATATGAAGAAGGGAATATGGAGGGTTGCAGATTCTGTTTGCAATGGTTGTCTATGGTATTCAGGGTGAAGATCCAGGTTTGGTTGGCCTTGCCAGCTGACACTATCCATTCCTAGGTTACCGATTCAAATTATGATCGAACAATTCATATCCCGTCATTGAAAATAGATACATCACATATCCATTATGAACCTTTGCTTGGAGATATCGGTAGTTCAGGGTTGAGTGTGCATGCCACCCAAACAACATCGAATCTGCATACGCGTGGAATACTTTTTAGTCAAAACGAGAGTCCTCCCGGTTGCGATATGGGAAAATAGGGCTTGAACAAAAAAAACATGTGTAGAATTCATTTTAGTTGTGATGAGCCCATAGAGGGATTAAACAAAAAACGTAGAGTAAGTTATCACAATTTGAAAAAAATTATTTGTCAAATCCGTCCGACTTCTGATAAGCAAATAGAGGCCTTGAAGAAAAAACATAAAATAGTTTCTGAGAAACTGGGTGAGAGTGAAATTCATCCCAATTGCCACCAGGTCATCCTGCCCTTGGGTAAGAAACGTAGAGTAAGTTACCACAACTTGAAAAAGGTCTTGCGCGAGACAAAAAAATACATTGCTACACTTCCTTTTAGAGAGAAACTCACATATGACAATGTAAATAAATTTGTTCACGCAGAACAAAACATAAAAATGTGTGCTTGCATATCCCAGAATGGTCATGCAACTATGGCAGTTCGTGGTGTACATGAAAAATAGGAAACCTTTTCTACCCATATTTCCCTGCGAAAAAAAAATGCAAGACAAACCTACATGAAACAAATGAAAGGCACTCCTTCCATTGCATGTGCAATTTGTGAACAATTGAATTTTTCAAAAAATAGTAAGTCTTTCACACCTGATTTGCAAGCATAATACCTCCGACTGACAGCCCACGATAAACCATTTTCCAGTGAGAAAGTTTGTATTCCATGCAGACAATCGCTTGAAAATGGAAAACTGCCATAGTTTGCAACCCCTAAACGAATAAGATGTAATACACCACTAGCAGATGTAAGTGCACTTATGGAACTTGAGGAGAGACTTGTCTCTCTGTGAATTGCATTTTCTCGAATCAGACCTTGGGGCTATAAGCGACCCTAGATGGGCTTAACAGAATCAATTATTAATGTGTCTGTTCAGCTAGATGTTGTGCAAAAAGCGTTGCCACAGTTCATTAACAATACAATTACAATCACTGTGGCTCTAAAGAGACGCTTGCAATACAAAAATGTGTATCAGACAAGCAAAGTGCGTGTGCAAGCTGTTATGAAAGCATTAAAGGAATTATGTTCCAGGACCCTGTACAAAGCAGAGAACACTTATATAAATGCCAACTAGAACAATGTTCTCGCAAAAGAACATGGAAACTCTGTAGATACTCTCCAAAATCCTAGTAATTTTCATACAAGTGATGAATCAGAGACTAAAACACATGTTGAAATATTGGTCCATGGATTCACTGATTCACAGTGCATTCGTGACTTGCAAAACAAAATTGTTGAAATTGCACCTGGCAAGGGGCAACGTCCACTTGGAATATTCAAGGACAAATTGGCTGAGGAAATGAAATTTCCAACACTCTTCTACGGAGATCCATGTGGCAATGATATTACATAACGATTTAGTTATCATAAAATAGTCTAATGGGAGCTACTACATTCAAGTGGTTACTTCTCCTATCACATAACAAATTTGTTTTTCAAAACAATGCGCATAATAATAGAGAAAGTTCTGTCCTGAATGTGGGTCCGAATAAGAAAAGGCCAGTTACAAGGAAGAAAGTTGTTGGCCAAGGATGTGAAGTACAAAGTAAACCTAGAAAAAATTCTAAAATCTGATATTGGATACATAGATTTCAAGAACATCCGAACCTCTCCTGACTATTTGCAACAAAACATTTTTTTTTTTTTTGCAATGATCCGGCAATTGGGGCCGCCAAAA
Source organism: Picea engelmannii (assembly GCA_009831015.1). Lineage (NCBI taxonomy): Eukaryota > Viridiplantae > Streptophyta > Pinopsida > Pinales > Pinaceae > Picea > Picea engelmannii. The sequence continues at coordinate 290,604 of ML789959.1, forward strand.
TTTTTCATCACATTTACAAGTGTAGAGCATTGCTGGGATCCATTGGTGGCTTCCGTTTCTGAACTTCATAGTAACAGGAAACGTAAAAAAAAAACCGATACATTGGAAAATAATGAGATTGACTACCTCATAAGAAAAGACCCAGTGACATGTACTCGATACTATCGACATAGAATAAATTCTTTGAGACAATTGATATGCCATGATGAAACGTTTTTCAGAAAAATATCGGACTATTTTTTGTGACTGAATTCCAGAATAGGGGAAATGAGCATGACCATGTGTTGTTGTGGATAGAGGGTGCACCAGTCTATGGAGTTTATAAGAATTCAGAGATCGAACAATTTGTGGATAAATACATAACATGCAATATAGATCATTTGGAACCAAACCTTGCGAAAGTCCATAGACATCCATACAAGAAGTTGTAGAAAAGGAAAAAGCTCGCATTGCAGATACAACTTTCCTGTTTCGCCAATGAGAGCTACAAGAATCATAGAGCTAGTTAGTTTGGAGGACAGTGTTGTTGTTGAGAAATCTAAATCCTTGTTCGCATTTCTAGAACGAGGATTTGACAAAATGATGAGCTTTGATGCCTTCTTGACACAGGTAAATCTATCAGAAGATGAGTACATCCAAGCCATACACATAACTCTCCCTTATTTGGAACAACAGTTTCTCCAAGGACATGCCAGTTATGTGGAAAGAAAATACAGATGCACAGTACGTGCTGAATGCATATGCTGCAACATCCTACTGCACCTCGTATATGACGAAGATTGACAAATCTATGACATCTGCATTAAAAAAAATACGCAAAGAACACGAAAGAAATCATATTGATGTCATACAAATGATACGCACCCTTGGCAATACATTGCTTAATCTTCAACAAATGTCTGCTCAACAAGCAGTTCACATTGCCCTTTCTTTGCCGCTCACTTGTAGTTTAAGAAAATGTGTCTTCATAAACACATCTCCACTTGAAAAATGCACATTTATGCTTAAACCACCGGTTTTGCTGCAATAAGAACCTAACAATTTAGAGGACGTCATATGTCGCTCTATCATTGATTATTACATCCAGTGTCCATCTCCTATTAGACACAGGTAAATCTATCAGAAGATGAGTACATCCAAGCCATACAAATAACGCTCCATATTTGGAACAACAGTTTCTCCAAGGACATGCCAGTTATGTGGAAATAAAATATAGTTGCACAGTACGTGCTGAATGCATATGCTGCAACATCCTACTACACCTCGTATATGACGAAGATTGACAAATCTATGACATTTGCATTAAAAAAAATATGCAAAGAACACGAAAGAAATCATATTGATGCCATACAAATGATACGCACCCTTGGCAATACATTGCTTAATCTTCAACAAATGTCTGCTCAACAAGTAGTTCACATTGCCCTTTCTTTTCCCCTCACTTGTAGTTTAAGAAAACGTGTCTTCATAAACACATCTCCACTTGAAAAATGCACATTCATGCTTAAACCACCAGTTTTGCTGCAATAAGAACCTAACAATTCAGAGGACATCATATGTCACTCTATTATTGATTATTACATCCAATGTCCATCTCCTATTAAGCATATCTTCTTAACAGAATTCATATCGCATTACAAAAAAAATGGGACACCCATATCAAAAAGAGAAAAACCCTCTGTTATATGGTTTTTCAAATACAATAAACATTGTGACTATGAAAACTATTATAGAGAAAAAATGTTGTTGTACGTTCCGTTGCATGAAAACGAAGAGACATTAATACATAACTTCTCTACATGGGAGGTTGCGTATGTTGCCTTTGAGACTATAGTGCATATCAATGAAGCTAGATTTACCTACAATGTTAATCCAACATGGGGCGATCTAGAAGTTTCACTTAATGACCTAGAAAACCCTGGCGATCATGATGAGACATTTAGAAACCCAAAAACAACTAGAACTCCTTCCGAGTCCTATGACTTACAAGTGGATTTTCCTCGTCCTCTAGCGGCTGAAAGTGAAAAACGTATCAACCTTGGCTTTCAAGTTACAAAACATCCTTTCCTGATTGAAAATAATGAATACCACAGAATAAGACGTCTGTTGAATCGCGAACAACAAACAATTGTAAAGGACATTGCCCTTAAAAAATGGTTGAACATGAACAGTCTTGTGCACGTGTTCCTTATAGGTGGAGCAGGAACATGCAAGACATTCACAGCTAAAGCATTGTTCCAAATGCTTATACGAATCTATGATTCAAATAATTGCTCCGATCCTATGAAACCAAAGGGCCTAATAGTTGCATACACAGGAAAAGCTGCATACAATGTTGGTGGAACAACAGTCCACTCTACATTTTTAATGCCTTTTAACAAGTCACAGTTTCTTTCACTTAGCAAGGAAATGTTGGATACATTATCTAAGCTTTATGAGGAACTCCAACTTGTCTTTGTAGATGAAGCATCTTTGATTGGCAGTCGGTTATTGTATTCCATTGACAGCCAGCTAAGAAGCATAAAACATGTGCAAACCAAATACTTTGGAAACATTGACATGATCTTCTATGGCGATCTTTACCAGGCACAACCCATCCAAGATTCTTTGATATTTGAACAACCTATCATTAACATGGAAACAATGACCCATGACTTATGGAGAGACAATATTAAATTCTTTGAGTTGCATACTACAATGCGCCAACCATATGAAACATTCATTGCAATTCTGAATAGAATGCGCACAAATAGCTAAACATATGATGACTTGACCTATATCAATTTGAGGTGCTTATGGCCTACACCAACAGATCCAACGTTCCCTTACCTGTTCTATAGAAATAAGGATGTTGCAAAGCATAATAGCCACATGTTGTCGCTCATGCCTGGCGATGATATCATCATCAATTCGATTGACTTGGAAGAAGACAACCATGGAAATGTCCCACGTCATGAACATTCAATCACTTCACCTTTGCACCTTGCACTGAAATTAGAAATGATAGTTGAAATATATGTCTGTAACTATGATTCACAGGATGGCTTGGTGAATGGTGCAGATGGAATACTGAAAGGCTACACGAAGACAGAAAAAGTAGATGTCCTTTGGATTAAGTTCCATGAACCGCATATAGGCAAGTGACAAACAAACAAGTTGTCTTATCTATATAATTCAAACACTGCAAGCAATTGGACTCCTATTTTGAGAATATCAAATCCAGTATCGACATCAAAAAATATAGGTCGACTGAAGATTCGTAAACAGTTTCTGATTAAACTTGCATGTGCATGCACAGTCCACAGATCACAAGGCCTAGCACTTGATAATGTTACATTTCAACCTGCTGGAATTCAAATACATGGACTTGTATACACAACATTGTCCCGTGTCAGAAGCATAGACTCCTTGTATTTACTAAGTCCTCTGACAAAAGATAACTTCAGAGTGAAACAAAAAGTTGATATTGATATGGAACGACTGAGGACCACCGCAAAATGGCAATTGCATTATGATTACTAATCCATACAAACAAATTCATCTGTATCAATACTCTCGCTTAACACATGCAACTTAAATGCACACATGGATGATATACTGAATGACTATGATTTAATGCAATCCGATATTATGTGTTTGCAGGAAACAACATGGCATTATGCATGCAGAACAAACAATTCCAAAATCACAATTGCATATCAGGTTACATTACACATGGGGTGATGATACTAGTGAAAAATCATGTACCAATTTTGGACCACATACATATCAAAGAAAAGAATGTTGAACTGGTGCCAATTTTGTTTTCCCATGGAACAAAAGTTGCAATACCAAATCTGTATGCTACTCCCCATGCAACATTCTCCAACATAGTAAATGTTATTTCCAATGCATTGGACCATTTCCATCTAAACGGATCCATTGTACTTGTAGGAGACTTCAATATTGACATGCTACAAAATACTGGCAGAACAAAAGGATTTCAAAACTACATGTGCAAATACAGTCTGCGGTTTCTTCTGAACAACACAACCCATTTGCAAAACACACTTATTGACCATGTATGGTCCAATGTTCCCATTTCTCAATACAATATGTTTGTCTTAGACACATATTGGTCTGATCACGATACAATTGATATTGCACTTGAATTATGACATATACATCAAACTTATTGCAAACTCATCTTTCTATGTTTCAAAGCATATATGTATCCCTGATTTCTACACATAGTGTTCTGGTGAGCATACAGACGGTTTTCTACTCTAATTATAAAATATACATTGTGCAAAAAAAGAAAAAATAAGGTACATCCTCAAAAAAACTATTTGTGACTCTATTCATCTTATTCAATTTTTTTTTTTTTGTATATATGTACATAGTAGTTGCCATTTTATTAACATATGAGCTTATGTTCATATCCCTTTTGTTTTGTACTTTTGTTGATAGAAACAGAAAGGAAAAATAGAAGGCGCAAAGAACTCCTACCAAGATATGTACATGAATCAATGCAAAGGTGCGTTCTTTTTCTGCCTCTGTTCCATAGTAAACAATTTTTCCTTTACTTTCTCTGAATTTGTCAAACTTGTTTGCAGGTATGTTTTTTTTTTTCTTTTTCTTGCGCCAAGAAGCCACTACGCTGCACGTCTGCCATCCAGAATAACTTCAATGTTGAGAAAGATAGCCCACAAGTCCATTTGTCAATATGTATATCGCCCAACTATAATTGCTATTTGCAGGACACCGAACATTAGAGGCACAGTGTGTAGCTCGCAAGTGCGCGATCCAAATAAGTGGCTAAGTATGGAATAAGGGATCTGTGCATCATAAGCAATTTGTAGGGAAACGAACAATAGAGACCCGTTTCTAACCCCGCCAACCCAACAATGCACGATGCACAAACTATACATGCTCTATAAATTCTCAGCCACTCAACAAGTCCGCTTGTCAATTTGTATATCGCGAAACTGTATGTGCTATTTGTAAAACATGGAACAATAGAGGCCTATTTTTTGACCCCTCCCACCCGAGAACCTACAAGTATGGAATGCGATATCGGTACACGATCTATAAAATCTCATGTCCATACTTTATAAAGGCACATATTTACTTTTTCCTTGTTTCTACACACAGTGATCTGGTAATCGCAGACTTGGTATTGCACATGAATTATGAAATGTGTAGTGGGAGTCGGACAGAGCCCTTTTCTTTGCTTAGGCAATTTTGAACCCGCCAGCTCGAGAACCCAATTTCTATATGGCGGAAATCGGCCCAATGTACAACCTGCAAATATGTATTTCTCATTTGTGGGAGCCCACCAACCCTGGAGTAGAATGTTGAGTCGGTCACCTCGCAAATCCGCTTCTCCATTTATTATCATAAGATATTTTCAAGGCACCGAAAAATAGAGAAACTGTAGATGGTGTATCAAATCTCGGCCAACCTGCAAGTCTACTTCTCAATTTGTATATCGCGGAATTTTGTGTGCTACTTGTAGAACATCGAAAAATAGAGGCCTTCTTTTGAACCTGCCCACCCAAGAACCGCGATCCCAAACCATGCACTTTCATACTTGGCCATTCCTTCCTTGCTTGCTCTTCCCCGTGGCTGTTACCTTCGCACGTGTGCATGATAAAAAATACCATTTATATATATATTTGTGTGTGTGTGTGTGTGTGTGTGTGTGTGTTGTCTTTCTAAATTTTTAATGATAATAGGTCATCATGCAACTACCATCTAAGATGTCATTGATGCGCGCAAGGCTCGAGAATTTTTGCCATTAATGCAATTTTTGCAAAGCATTTTCTTCTCCCTTCCTATTTTTAATTTCAAATTCCATGGAATGTCATTCACATGCCGCCAACTTGCTTCCTTCACGAAACCTCCAATCGCTTCCTAGTCTTAATTTCAAATACCATGCAATGTCATTCGCATGCCGCCAGCTTGGTTCGTTCACGAAACCTCCTATCCTTAAATGTTGTTGGTCGTAACCCTCACCTTCGCACTTCTAAGTTTGCAATAACTACGCTTTACTTCTAACAGGTCACCATACAACACGCATAGATATTGTCATAAATGAGGAGATTTTCCATTTGCACGTATTGAAGCAATGTTTACGGGGGGTTATATTGTCCCCTCCATTTATTCATTTCAAACAACGTCAGGAGACAACCAACCTTTTGATAAACTACCACCAGCAGCTCCACAACAGTTTTTTAGAGATACAGTGAACATCTTCCTCAGGAGCTTCCCGTGCAGAAGAACGAAAAAAGAATTGTAGGGGAGGCGGAGCAGCCCAAAATTCACCATCAAAACATGGATCTTGACACTGATCTGGAAAGCATATTTTGCAACATTGATCAGCCTGCATACGCAATTCAACATGCCTTCTCAATGGACATGGTTGGTACTGACATTTTTGACGAAGATGGATCCTTCATATTCCAGAGCGTTGTTTTTGAAACCGAATCAAAAAAATTAATCATTGAAAAAAGAGATGTAAAAAATAAGAAAAGAAAACATCGTTCAGAGCTTGACCTTGCCAATATGCACGCATCCAAAATATTTGAACTTCACAGGGAAACTAGAGATGCTCTTCATGATTCCGTTGGAGTCATTGAAGCCAAAAATGCCAGACTAAAGAACTGGATCAAGGAATTAGATGAAGCTTTGTTTCCTATGCCATTGCTTGACAGTTCCTTGGAAATAGCCATGCTTGCGACTATGTGCACCCCTGCAACAAATCTAAAAGGGTCCTCCAGCTTCCTCGCATCCTGTAGACTATATGTCGAGAAAAATATCAACAAAAGAATAGAACTGATTGCCAAGGCCTAGGAAACATCACAAAATATGGATTCCCTGGGGAGCAAGGCACATAACTTGCTCCTACTTCTGCAGACGAATTTAAAGAATGAAGAAACTTTCTATGTGCACTCAGTCATCCTTTTTTCCTTTCATGTCAACAACATGCCAGAGACGAGAAGAACACAACATGATATCCTGTCCAAAAAAAGGCTCACTCAATTAGAAGCATGCTGGAAATAGAAAGTGAAGAACCTATACCTAATTATGCAATCGTGTGAGCAAGCAATATCAAAGATAGAAACATTATTCAAAAAGCTCACCAAAATAGACTTAGCAGGAAAGACAAACGGCTTCTAGGACCCCATGCTCAACTCACTGACGTTAACCAAGCAAGATTTTGATCAACAAGTTGATAATTTGAAGGCCCTGTCTTTAGAATTTTTTTACAGAATTGTTGAATATGATGAAGAAGAGGTGGACAAATGGCTAGTCAGGTATTCGCTACAGAATGGAGACATTCATGAAGGTATGTGTAAACTTTCAATTGATCTAAGCGAATTAGAAAATGAAGTTTTCAACATTCGAATATGCAATGACATCAACGTCGCCCCCTTGAGAAGCTATATTGAAGATAACTTGAAGTGGTTCAACCACGAAATCCAACAGGAAAATGCTGAAATCCTCTATGTATCAATCCAGTTATTGAAGTGGGCTGCCCACAAAAACCAGCAAGGAAAGGCATGACCAAGCAAACGCAAAAATTACTTATATGTACCATCGCTGTAAGTGTATAGTGATAGTCCTTTCTTTATCAATCTAGTTAATCCTTTTCTGAGTAGAAATCTGTAGACAAAAACTGATCTTCGTATTTCTACTTTTCAAGTATTACATTCTAGCATGTCCAACTTCTTTCCACACTCCTATTTCTTGTACATATTTCATTATGGTCCGCGGGAGCCCCAATCCTAGTCTATATGACAAACGCATTTACATTTCCAACGATATGTAACAAACTATTATTTTTTTCATATATTCCAAATAAAACTATTCTTTTGTCTCCTTATATATTTATGTCTTCCTAGATTCTTTATCTTCAGCTATGCTGAATGTGAAGTCATTATGTTTATTTTATCTCTATTCTCTTTTTTTTTTTTTTTCAAAATAAAGTATGACATAAATCACTCACTCAAATTCGACATATCATATTTCACACACATATATGTTTCTTTAAATTTCCAGGAATATGTAACACATTTCATTTTTTTCCAATTTTCAGCCCGCCAGCTCGACAACCCGCGCTCCAAAAACTGCCTAAGTATGTAATATGGGCTCCATCACACTATATAGAATGAGGGTTCCGTACATGCTATATGTTGTTGCAAGAGTTGGTTCTAGGCTATAATAGAGCCAAGCCTTAGCACATTTTAAATGAAATAAATTTTGTCACTCAGACTTGACTTGGGTTGCATGCAAGTAAATTCTAAGATAGCCTTGAACCACTTTTGATTGGAAACTGCCCCTTCCAACCCAAGAGGGATCTCTCAAAAATATGTCACAATAGGATATTCAATAAGCTTAACAGTGGGAAGATCTGTGGGTAACGAAAAGTTTTGGGTTTTTTTAGGGTTGTTGGGTTGGACCAGGAGGTAGTCCATTGGGAATGGAGTCAAATGTTCAAGAAAATAATAAGAGTGTTTCAGCAATGGAAATCCATGGAACAGAGGTGAGGTAGAAGTTGATTACAGAAAGAAAGATTTATTTAAGTATGGCAGCGGAATAGAGAGAAAACATATCAAAATGCAAGGAGCACTTAGCAATGAGTGAATTCCAAGCATAAATCAGTGGAAAGAGATGGTTGGGATAGAGAATCTATCCAAGGATGAATTCTGAACCTTCAGATCTCTACAAGAAACAACCTATAACATGTACTGCAATAGAGAATCTAACAAACAAATGAATTCCATTACAAACACAGTCACAAATCGAGAAGAAAATGGAAATAAAACCAAGTGAAATGATGAGAGAATGAAGCAATAAGACATTCTCTACAAATAAAATCACAAGAATCTCTATTGTAGATTAAAAATGGCTCTGCACTCTTTTATTTAAACAGTAAAACAAATGCTACAACCCAGGAGTACTACTCATGTGTGTCTTTTTCCCCCTTTTATCTCTCCAAGAGATATAAAATATATAATCCTTCAGCATATAACAGATGAGAAACGACCCCAGAACCGACTAAGAAATGAACTGGTAGTTATTTAACTGAAATCTGGGCGCGTTCCTACATTTCTGGGCCATGTCTGCACAAAAATGAAGCACCGTCTTGCGGGGAACTTTTTGCTTCCTTCCCGAGCTCTAAATTTGGATCTGAATATACCACTAGAAATATTAGGATCTTTGGATGTCAATAGACTATTCAAACATGTAAAATGACCTCTTCAAAGTTTAGAAAAGTGATTTTTCCCACGGGTAGTTTGTTTTGGAAAAACCTGCGATTTCGGTGGCTAACAGGCCAAAAACAAAGGTATGTTAGCTGTCGAAAGTCCTAGCTTTCGGTGGATAACAATGTGAATTCAGAACGTCGTAAGCCATCAAAAGTCCTGAAACCCCGATTTCGGGTTTCGGGTTTTGGGAAAACAGGCAGTGGTCAAAATCTTTATGTCGACAAAACCCTCGACTGCCGAAAACCCGAAATGGTGACGTGGCATTTTGGTAAAACCTTATTATAGCAATTTTATGTCGTTTATTGCATTCTTTTCTCACCTACTTTTGAGCTATTCCTCCATGTGGCTTGATGCGTGGAGCTTGAACACTTGGTCTTGGATGATACACTTTCAACAACTAATGGCATATGAAACCGGAGATTTAAGCTACCGAAAGTCTACACTTTCGGTAGCTAAACACTATAAATTTTTTCCTCCTAAGCTACCAAAAGCCAAAATTTCAATATTTGTTCCAACATAGGCTCCATATAGGGATGGTACTTTCTTGAAAAGCTCCAAGAACAATAGACCACGTACCTACATCCATTGGGCGACCCGAAATAATCCTTATCAAATTCTGACCCCTGTCACTTTACTTGCAACTTTTCGAAACAAAAAACTGCTTATGCATTCATTGGTCTATGGAGTCATAATGCCTTAAAACAAAACCATACTGGATACCAAACTAAGCTGGAAACATATTGAAAACCATTGTTGTACTCTAATGCTCAAATTCAAGCTTATTTATATACATCACCTACTCTAATTTATATCACTGCTTTTTTTTCAAGTATAGGAAAACTTCCAAATCAACCAAGTGAGTATCCGACTAACAAACTTAATTATGCTTCCATATTTGAGTAGAAAACTGACAGGAGCAACTGCAAATTTCAAAACATGCCCTGGGAGCAGGTACTTATAGTTTTGAAATTCAGACTTCAAGAAGTTGGAAATAACAAATCCAGTCCCCCATTTTGACTCCATATAAACTACTACTGGATCGTAGAAGGGAAGAGATACACCACTTTCACAATTAATCCATACTTCCTCCTGTTGGGAAAGATGTCTGAAATGTTTTTGCGCACTTTGTCCATTGCTGTTTTTTTCTTCCACTAGTGCAAAAATGTCACACTAAAACTTACTGGTATGTTGCTCAATAGTTGCTAAACAGGGAGGAGCGATCAATTGTTTCAGTAACCCTTGCTTATGTCCTTCATCTTCTGCCCAAATATATTCTTGGTAGCTGTCATACATAGGTTGATATCTTTCATGATGTTGTTGATTTCTTTCCTGTTGAACCAAAGTTTCTTGCTGCTCATCATCTTCAGAAACACTTTCATCACATTCATCAAACAAAGGAGGACTGTCGTAAATTTTTGTGTGTGATGAAAAATAAATCTTCTCTTCTTGTCCTTCTGGATATTCATCATAAACGAGTTCAACAGATAACTCAGGAGTGTCACCAGTCAGACAAATGCTAGGAATATCAACTGTGAAGGTGTCTATCTCAGATCCACACTTTGAACATCAACACTTTTTCAAGGTTATTAAACATGACAACCCTATCTTCTTCATGAAACAAAACAGTGTCTATAAGATGATCCTCTGGTAGGAAATCATCATCATAAATTGGTTTACTGACTTCCTCTAAAGTCCCATGGCTGTCATGATTTAAACTTAGATTTTCATTTTTAGTAATAGAAGAAGTTTCACTCACATGTTCAGGACTGTGTGAATACTGCAAATCTGTGTAAGCAAGGGCTGTAACATAACTGTTCAGGAGCAGATCTATCTCTTCTTCTGTTAAAGGAGGAGGTGGTCTGTGTAATTTCATGATCAAGCAACTATTGTTTGCTTTCTCTTCTGTAGGTTGGCCGTGATGTTGAATGTCTTCTTCTTGAATATGTCCACAAGAACTATCATATCCAACTTCTTTATGAGCCAACTCCTCCTCATACTGATCATATTCATCAACTTGAGAAATTTCTAATATTTCTTCCTCCTCTTCAAGAGGATTTGTTTGATCTTTTTGTCTTATAAATTCTATATTACAACAATCTTCAAAAAGTATTTCAGTTGAGTAGATTATTTTACAATGTTGATGAAAACGTATGTGAAAATATTTTAACGAAGGAATACTGGAATTGGGTAAATATTTATACTAGAGTCTAGCATCTCTTTCCATTGAAAACATAAACAGTTTCATGAGGACATCTTCATCATGTATATTTAATTCATCCACGAGCTTGTGGAATTCAAACAAGTGTTGAGCGGGATTGTCGTTTGCATATTCTCCAAATTTAGGAAGGACATCTTCCCAAACTTTAATGTCTGGAACAGTGTTGGGAAAACCATAAACATTTGTAAAGTCCAGAGGAGAAAACCTTGCAGCAATTCAAGCAGCGAACGAATTTGACATTTTGAGACCAGTGGAGTTGTCGGTGAATCATGTAGAGTCTTTGAACCAAGGAGTTGCTAGATGAATGACCACAACCAATTGAATGCCTATCCCTTGTTCACCATCAAGAGATAGATATAAAATTGTTGTCATATCCTAGGGAAGATCACTTCGTCCTCCGTCCCCGACAATGGCGCCAGAAAATGTTGTCACAAGAGTTGGTTCTAGGCTATAATAGAGACAAGCCTTAGCACATTTTAAATGAAATAAATTTTTTCACTCGGACTTGAATTGGGTTGCATGCAAGTAAATTCCAAGATAGCCTCGAACCACTTTTGATTGGAAACTTCCCCTTCCAACTTGAGAGGGATCTCTCGAAAATATGTCGCAATAGGATATTCAATAAGCTTAACAGTGGGCAGATCTGTGGGTAACAAAAAGTTTTGGGTTTTTTTAGGGTTGGTGGGCTGGACCAGGAGGTAGTCCATTGGAAATGGAGTCAAATGATCAAGCAAATAATAAGAGTGTTTCGACGATGGAAATCCATGGAACAGAGGTGAGGTAGAAGTTGATTACATAAAGAAGGATTTATAAAAGTATGGCAGCGGAATAGAGAGAAAACATATCAAAATGCAAGGAGAACTTAGCAATGAGTGAATTCCAGGCATAAATAAGTGAAAAGAGATGATTGGGACAGAGCATCTATCCAAGGATGAATTCTGAAGCTTCAGATCTCTACAAGAAACAACCTATAACATGTCCTGCAATAAAGCATCTAACAAACAGATGAATTCCATTATAAACACAGTCACAAATCAGGAAGAAAATGGAAATAAAACCAAGTGAAATGATACGAGAACGAAACAATAAGACATTCTTTGCAAATAAAATCACAAGAATCTCTGCTGTAGATTAAAAATGGCTCTGCACTCTTTTATTTAAACAGTAAAACAAATGCTACAACCTAGAAGTACTACTCCTGTGTGTCTTTTTCCCCCTTTTCTCTCTCCAAGAGATATACAATATATAATCCTTCAACATATAACAGATGAGAAACTACCTCAAAATCGACTGAGAAATGAACTGACAGTTATTTAACTGAAATCTGGGCGCGTTCCTACATTTCTGGGCCATGTTTGCACAAAAACGTAGCACTGTCTTGAGGATCACTTTTGGATGCCTTCCCGAGCTCTAAATTTGGATCTGAATATACCAATAGAAATCTTAGGATCTTTAGATGTCAATCGACTATTCAAACATGTAAAACGACTTCTCCAAGGTTGAGAAAAGTGATTTTTCCCACAGGTATTTTTTTTTGGAAAAACCTGTGATTTCGGTGGCTAACAGGCTGAAAACAAAGGTATCTTAGCTGCTGAAAGTCCTGGATTTCGATGGCTAACAGTGAGATTTCAGAGCGTCGTAAGCCACTGAAATTCCTGAAACCCCGATTTTGGGTTTCGGGAAAATGGATAGTGGTCAAAATCTTTATGTCGATAAAACCCCGACTGCCGAAAACCCGAAATGGTGACGTGGCATTTTGGTAAAACCTTATTATAGCGATTTTATGTCGTTTATTGCATTATTTTCGCACCTAATCATGAGATATTCCTCCATGTGGCTTGATCTGTGGCGCTTGAATGCCTGGTCTCAGTCGATAGACTTTCGACATCTAATGGCATATGAAACTGGAGATTTAAGCTATCGAAAGTCTACACTTTCGGTAGCTAAACACTATATTTTTTTTTCTTCCTAAGCTATCGAAAGCCAAAATTTCAATATTTGTTCCAACACTATATAAAAGAACATATTTCGTATGTATAAAAGTAAATATCTACTTTAAAAAATTACGTTTTTGCTATGTACAATTTATGCTCTCGAGGAACCTATAGTTTGATACATTCCAATTTCTTGTATCCATGAGCCCCTGTTTTAAAGAAAACTAATTCGGGAATGCTATTTATTTAGTCCTCCTATCCACCACCCTGTGTAACAGACATTGGTACTATATTTTTTGTACATTTTCCCACCACCATGTGTAAAATCTATGTAAAGAAAAGTAATTCCCAACTGTTAAATTTTTGGGACACAAGCCCGTTGAAATTCAAATAGTCCGTAGGTCCCATTATCAATTTGTACATCACAAGACTCTCGGTGCTATTTGAAGGTCATGGAACAACATAAACATGCTTTTCAGGTCCCCAGCCCGAGAACCCGTGATCCAAAAACTTACTAAGTATGGAATGAGGGTTCCGTCTATGCTCTAATTCGAGAAAGCTAGTTTTCCTCCTGCTTTTATGTGTTCCTTGATTTTTCATTTTCAGAATGGACTATGACATAAATCATTTACTCAAATTTCAGATATCAGATTTCACTTATATATATATATATATATATATATATATATATATGTTTCTTTAAATTTTCAGCAATATGTAACATGTTTTATTATTTTTTTATATAAATGTCGTAAAATTGTGTTCACTACTTTCTTTCTACTCAAACGTAAAGAGATTGTCATTTCTTGCATCTTTGCAACATGTCCTGCACAATGTTTGTCACAAAGACCCTTAAAATTAAAATAGTCTGCAAGCCCGCTTCTCAATTTGTACACCGCGTATCTCTGCCTACTCTTTGTAGGACATGGAATGAGGGCTCCGTCGTTGTTCTATAAAATCTCATCCCCATACTTTATGAAGATACATATTTTGTATCTATAAAAGTAAATGCCTACTTTAAAAAATTACGTATTTGCTATGTATAGCTTATGGTCTGCAGGAACCTATAATTTCATAAATTTCAATTTCTTGTGTCGATGAGCCCCTGTTTTAAAGAAAACTAATTCGTGAATGCTATTTATTTTGTTCTTCTTCCCACTGCACTATGTAAAAAACACTGGAACTATACTTTTTGCCCTCTTTTCCACTAGCGTATGGAAAACCTATGTAAAGAAAACTAATCCGTGAATGCTGAATTTTTGGGACACGAGCTCCTTAAAATTCAAATACTTCGCAAGTCCAATTCTCAATTTGTATATCACAGAACTACTGGTGCTATTTGTAGGGAACGAAAGAACATAAGCATGTTTTTCAGGTCCCCAACCCGAGAACCTGCGATCCAAAAAATGCCTAAGTCGAGAAGCCGCTTTTTAAAAAAAAACTAATTTGGGAATCATATTTGTTTCATACTTTTTTCCACTAGCCTATGTAACAGACGTCAGTACTATTTTTTTTTTTTACTCTAGAAACATATGTAAAAAGGAAAACTAATTCAGGAATGCTAAACTTGTTCGACATGAGCGCCTTCAATTTCAAATAGTTCAGAAGTCCATTTGTCAATTTTTATATCCCGGAACTCTAGGGACTATTTGTAGGCCACGAAACAATAGAAGCCCAATTTTCATCCCGCCAGACCGAGAACACGCCATTAAAAAATTCTAGTCCTCAAAGCAGCATGTCAATTTGTATATCGCGGAACTCTTGGTGTTATTTGTAGGCCACGGAACAATAGAAGCCCAATTTTTAGCCCGCAATCCCGACAAACCAGAATGAAGCTTCCGTGCATGCTCTATATATCTACTTCATCAAATTACATATTTTATTTTTGTAGGCCACGAAACAACAGAAGGCCAATTTTTCAGCCCCTAGCCCGAGAACCCGCGATCCAAAATTTCAAATAGTCCGCAAGACCGCTTGTCAATTTGTATATCGTAGAACTTTCAGTGCTATTTGTAGGCCACAGAACAACATAAAACCAATTTTCAGCCCGACAGCCTGAGAACCCGCGATCCAAAAATTCAAATAGTCCGCAAAACCGCTTCTCAATTTGTATTTCAAGGAACTCTCGATGCTATTTGTAGGCGACAGAACAACAATAGACCAATTTTTAGCCCACCACCCCAACAACCCGAAATGAAGCTCCTGTGCCTTTGTTTTAAAGAAAACTAATTCGGTGTTGGTAGTCTTTTTATGATTTTGTCCACGAACCTATGGCAGCACAATTTTCAGCCTGCCAGCCCGACAACCACTATGGTCTATATATCTACTTAATCAAATTACATATTTGGTATCTAACATCTCTTCTTTGTAACATATGTACACCCTTAAATATCAAATAGTCCACAACTCCAATTGTCATATTGTATGTTCTGGAACTCTGGGTGCAATTTGTAGGCCACAGAACAACAAAGCCCGAATTTCAGTGCACCAGCCCGTTACTACTATTTATGTGTATTTTTTCTATGGCCGTATGCAAAGCATATCTAAACAATAGTCCTACCCACGTGTTTGTACTCCTTCACATGTATACCCTTTCCCTCAGATGGGTTGCTAGTACAACACACGCGTCGAGCAGAGCAGCTAGGAGTGATACTCCGTGGCACCGGCGATGTGACGACCGCGTGCCACTCACTCCCAACTTCCTAATCAATTCAAGTTTAGCTCGCTCGAGGCATGATGCCATTACTCTCAGTGCACCCTACTCTGCCTTCGCATCCTTTCGACAGACCAACACCCTCGCTGCGCCTTTACTTTGCGCGTGCAACCATTTATGGAACCTCACTAGCTACCCGACCTATTTCAAATGCTCCAACGGGTCCAAATGGCTCATTCTTTCCTGCTTTTTCTTCTCAGAGCTTAGCTTCATGCCCAACCTTTCCCTTCTCTGCATTTATCCTGCCCTTCTCTGTTCCTGCTGCGTTTTCTCTCTCCCACTATCCCAGAGATGCCTTGGCTACGAAGGAAGTCCAAAGGCCGATCAACCTGCCAGCCAAACTGACCCTGCCTGGTCCTGCGTCCCCCGCCTGCTCCCTCCCTGTTATCCTCCTCCTCTTCGGCCACCTCGTCCTCCTCCCTGGTGCAGTCAACTCAAATTCCCTCATCTCTCCCGCCCCTTCTTGTGTCCCTTGCCAACATAATGGAGGAGCTGGATTGCTCAGGGGCGTCACTGAACAACAACCCAGGACCTTTAGCCAATTTCACATCTATTTCACACCCAGGCCCTTTGGCCCCTCCCAACTCTCCAGCCACCCAGTTGCTTCAGGACCAGCTTCATGACACCCAATTTTAGATGGATGGTCTGGAAGCCAGTCAAAACTCGCGACGATAACCCTAATCTCGAGCGGGTTCCAACGCTTACCGAAAATGCGAGTGGAAAATAGGCCTTGCACTAGTGCAGAGCTTGGTATTCGACCTGCGTTGGGACATGGATGACCTCCGGTTCCGCCTACAGAGCCTAGACGACAAAGACTCTCGACTCCTACAGTTGTTCTCCGTGTTACAAGGTGCTCATCTCCCTGCACCAGAGGCAACCCAATCAACAACAACCCAAGTAGCAACAACCTCGGCACCAGTGTTGCCACTAGAAAATTTGGGCCACGCAGACGCAGACTGCGAGGACCAGAGGCTTCCATCATGCTCGGAGCACGTCCATAAGGAAGAGCACCTTCCATCAGAGATGGAGAACACTATGCAACTGGACCACACACCACTCCAGGAGGAGCCGCCTCCTCCCGGGGACACGACATTTCGCCCCTTTTGCATGGCCACGTCGCCGCACTTCAACCCATACTGGTGATCTCTGTTTTTTTTTCATGTGCATGCCGACCTTTCATGCATTTTGTCCATGGTTATTATAATTAGGCTATCTACACTTTCTACAGTTCTAGCGCCCACCCTTACGGGCCAAAATTTTGAACTCTTTTTGTATCAGTGACAATCTACACTTAAGTTATGAAGCAGTTTGCCTAGATGAGTTAGTTTTCCTTTAGGGAAACTCAGTATTTACAGATTGAAACCACGAAAATTCTCTGTACTCCTTCATTTTGACAAACTTTTATACAATCTTACTTATAAAAAAAAAATATTGAATACAATTTAAAAAATAGCTTATACTATTCATTAACTAAGACATGTTATAGCATTATATAAATTACTTTAAATCTCCATACAACATTATAATATCTATAAATTTCTCTCTGTCATGTATATCACATAATTGTTCGCTGCAAAATGTATATGACCGAAGTCTTTCGTGCAAAATGTATATCATGTAACACACTGGACATGAAAAGTGTGAACCCGGAACTCCGCCAACCCGCAACTGCGTAATTGTTCAGTACAAAATGTATGAAGTTTTATAACATTATATAAATTAGTATAAATCTTTGTACAATGTTATAATCTTCTATAAATTACTCTCTCATGTATATGACGAAATTGTTGGGTGCAAAATTCCTATTGTATGCTAATGTTTTGGTCTTCAACGACGTTGATGTTTTAAATGTTCATGTAATTTCCAGAGATATGTAACATGTATTATTTATTTTATAATAATTTTGTATAGTTCGCAAGCCTGCTTGTCAATTTGTATAGGGCACGAAACAACAGAGGCCCATTTTTTAAACTAACAACCCGAGAACCCACGATCCAAAAACTGGCTAAGTATGGAATGACCGCTCCATTCATGCTCTGTAAAACATGTGCAAAGAAAACCAATTCGGCAATGCTATATCTTTTTTGTCCAAGAAAAGCCTTAGTTTTAAAGCAAAATAGTTCGACAATGCTAATTTTTTAGTGCTTTTTCTCCACGAACCTATGTAACAAAACTTATTACTATTCTATTGTACAACTGACATTATTAATTTTTGATAAATTTCTATAGTCCGCCACTCCTCTAGTCATTTTGTATATTGCGGAACTGTCGGTCCTATTTGTAGGCCACGGAACATAAGAGGCCCAACTTTGAACCCGCCACCCTGAAAACCCACGATCCAAAAACTGGCCAAGTATGCAATGAGGGCTCCATGCATGCTCTATAAAATCTCTTCCCCATACTTTATAAAAATACAAATTTCGTATGTATAAATCTGAATATATACTTCATACAAGTACATATTTCGTATGTATAAAAGTACATATTTCATATATATATAACTATATATTTACTTTACTATGTTCTGCATGCAAACCACATCTACTTCAACTTTCTACCCACGTATCTCTACTACCTCACATTTACTCCCATCCCAACCTGACACGAACTCCGCTGCCATACAACACTTGTTATCATTTAAGTTACTATTAACCACCATAAATTGAAATCCAACTACAATTATATCATATCCAATTTTCACCTAAATTCTATTCCTTAATAGTATTGAGCTTCAATTTAACTTACCCATTATCCTCCCTAAAAGATTCCCATTATCCTCAGTTAGCTTTGTTTTTCCATGAGAAACTTTCTTGAGTTAGCACATTTTATTTTTAGTTTAACAAACTATTCTTTTCTGATTTATTGAGACCTTCTTAGCACATTTTATTTTTAGTTTAACAAACTTGATCAATTACTTGATTCTTTACTGATTTTTTTTTAGTAAAATATGACTATTCAATCTTTATTTAGTTTAACAAATTTGATTCTTTTCTGATTTATTTTTAAGTAAAATATGGTTATTCAATCTTTATTGAAATTGGTTATATTAATTAAGATTACAAATTTTGTTTGTACAAATAAATTTATCACCAATTTATCATCAAAATCAAATCAATCAACTATTGAAGACAGAGCAAAGTACCTTCTTAAAGTAAAATTCCACAGGTTTTCATAAGGCCGTCCAACTACACTGCAGTGACGGGACTGGGCGCTGAGGGGTCGAACAGGCAGTGACGGGACTGGGTGTTAAGGAGGGGTCGAACCAGGCCTGAAATTTCAAATTTACTTTACCTGTCAAGTGAAAATTTGATGACAGGTGTTTGTTTTTCATACCTGTCATTTTACGTTTTATGTAGATTTATAAGTGTCAATTTTTTTTTATGTTATATGTTAATTTTATCATCATAAATTTTCATGTTGAGCGTACAATTTTCTATAATAAAAAATAACCCAAAACACACTCAACAAAAACATTAATAATTAAATCAACATTCTGTAGTA
>ML789959.1:315996-405540 GCA_009831015.1 Picea engelmannii
TATGCTTCCAAAAAACATATACACTTATACTTGTCTATAAAAAAAATAAAAAATATTTTCTATAGGTATACCAAGAATTCACTCAACAACGTTTGTTTGTAACCTGGGAAATGTGATTATCGGGATTCCCTATACAAGATCGATCACGTCGTGGAAATTAGTAGTTAGTTGCGGGGTCAAATCCAACTATAAATGAAAAACAATTAGTGCTATTACCAAGATTTCAATCGGCTTTAAGACTCGGGAATATGAATATGGATAGACGACCGAGGATTCCTGAATTGGTTAAGTACTCGGAAAATGGAACATATAAAGTGGCCATGATTTAAGCCCGTTTAGGGTTCCGTGAATATGAAAATGACAATATAGGCATTAAAATTTGTAAAATTAAAAATACAAAGTGACCATGATTTAAGCCCGTTTAGGGTTTTGTCAATATCAATATGACGCTGTGCGATATGAAATTGAGAGACAAACAACATCCTTTTTTGACTGAATCTTAATATGATGAAATAGGTGTTTAATTAATTTTGAGAGGTCATTAGTTTCTGTAGAGAACTACAAGCTTTCACAATTTTTTTTAATAACAGTAATGAACTTAAAGCTTATCCGCGTGAATTGGAGAAAGAATGTGGAATGCGATAGGGAGTAATCATATTGTTTTTTAATTTGATAGAAAGTTTTTATAAATTAGGTATGAATTTAGGCCAGGGTTCAAATCTGGGTTCTATGAATTTAGGTCCGGGTTCAAATCTGGCTTCTATGATATTTGTACATTGGGAAATTTAGGTTAGGGTTCAAATATGGCTTCTATGATATTTGTACATTGGGAAATTTAGGTCAAGGTTCAAATCTGGCTTCTATGATATTTGTACAATGGGAAAACATTTACATTGAGAAAACATATGATTATAAGCTAATCATACTTTGATTCTTTTCTAATGACAGGATATGTAATCTTCATGATGAACTACAATGAAGTGAAAAAAAAATAGTTGAAAATCCATTTGGAAATGTGAATTTCCATCCAAAATTTAAAACTATTCTACAGGATCGAAAATTATTAGTCTCATCAGAAATGTGACAATTTAATACCCCTTGTACAATACCAAAGAACAGTATCATAACTGATAGAATCGATTAATTTGGAGTCTGGACAAACATTATATAATTATAATGAGAATACGCATTTACAATCACCGCACGCTTTGTCAGAAATATGAATAGATTTTTTAAACAAATCAAATATCATGGGTGTATGCAGCCTGCAGGTAATATTGTTGTGTAACGACAACCCAGGCATAGTCCTGAAATGGTTATGAACTTGGAAGGCGAAAAATATAAATCTGGCCATGGTTTTAACCGAACATAAATATAAATAGCTAAGTCAACGAACATACCGAAACCCTGCCGAGTGAAAAAGAGGTCTGCCATCTAAGGAAGGGAAAACAATGATCTGTCAAGATCAAGAACTTCACGACTTCCTTATTCTCTCTCTCTGAAGTAGGTTCACAGTTTGTTGTTTCCCGTTGTTGATTCAAATTCTCTTCCTAACTAAATTTCCTTCCCCGGGACTCGGGAGAATGAGTTTCCCTCAGCGACCGCCCCCAACAAACTATAAACCCAAAAATGTTCACCCTGGTGCTGGCGGGTGCGGGAAAGAAATGTTGTGACCAGAGGAGGAGCTCGAATGCTCCAGGCTCCAGCCTCCAAACGACGAAGATGGATCCAGACTCCAATAATTAATTAAACAGAAGGAGACTAGGTAGTACTATAAACCCATAAAACGTTCACCCTGGTGCTGGCGGGTGTGGGAAAGAAATGTTGTGACCAGAGGAAGAGCTCGAACGCTCCAGGCTCCAGGCTCCGAACGACGAAGATGGATCCAGACTCCAATAATCAATTAAACAGAAGGAGACTAGGTAGTAGGTACTAGGTAGTAGTACTTCGAAATTACATGCGCTAGTAGCTACTAGCTACCCTCGGGATTCGGCCTCATTAGAGATTTATGGGTTAGTGTTTATTGTGGTGACACGCAAGTGTGGAGTAATTTATTTCCTACAACTACTTCTACGGTTCCACCTAACCCAGCTTCCACGTCGTGACTCCAGTCTCTTAGCCTCTAGGCCCTACTACCTAGCCCTATGTCATACAGTATCCGTATACCCACTAGAGTTTTTGATGGGCATTGGAGGCGGTCACACGTCAAACTAACAGGTAGATAATTCTAATGCCAGTGAGTGATGACGTGTGAAGAGGTAAAAGACAAGCTACAACCCGTCAAATAAGGGTATTTTTGTTGACGGTTGGATGGACGTTCTACGGGATGAGGTGAAGTCTTGGAGACGTTCTATCGAACTCCATTTTGTAAATGCACGAGTAAGATATTACATTAAGAATCTAAATTATTAATTATTATTATTAATTATTGTGTTTATACACATTTGTGCTACTTTATGAAGTAGAGCCGTAGCTGACATTGATGGGGTACTGTGGTAGCTTGTATTTCCATAGGAATTCACATCGTTTCGTGTCCTGGGCTCAAATCTCCTCCAAAATTTGCAGTATTCATTCCATGGAAACGCGAACTGTAAATGCTAGAGTACATGCTGCCAGAGTTTGTGCTTGTTGTCGACATTGGCATTGGAAATACATGAGGGTTTCGCCTGAGTTCAGATTCGTACATGTGACCAGGCAACCCCAATGGAGCTAGCTGCATGGTTTTGGTGCCATAAATTAAGCCAAAGGGTGAATCTGTTCCATAGGGTTAGCAGCTTGCTGGGTGTTTGTGTTCTTATCCTCATTGCCCAAGAACTGCAATGAATGCCCCGACCTTTCAGGCCCTCTGAAAGATATGAATCAGTAAGATTTTGGAAGAACAATACAAATATACTTGTTCTCTAATAAAAATCAATTGAAAAATGAATTTTAATCCTGCAAAAGTCCATCATAAAACCATTATTCCAGCTTTTAAAGATCTGAGCAATTTTAAGAGAGCAAATTGTCATGCAGAAAAGTCCTCAGCAGACTTTGCGTAGCCGTCTGCGGTGATTTCCAATTCTGAATCTTTATAGCCACAGTGAAATTTTAATTGCTCACTAAATTTCTTCGCGCTTGCTGCCATTACTGCGAGAAGCCATTTTTAACTTATTCTAAATCTGTATTGTCCTAGAGCACTCAAAATATTAATGAAGGAAGCCTAAAATTCGAAGTTTTCACTTGAAAGTTATTTATTAATTGATTATGTTCGTGTTGTAAATGAATATTAATGAAGGTGACTTAAAAGATATTTATTTGATCATATTGTTGTTGCGTTGGCAGATGTACCGGGGCATGAAGGTTACAGAAAAGTCTGCCTGTTCCTCTGATATATACCAACTCTCTTAGGAGATATATGTACACATTTTAGCAAGTTGTATAAGGCTTTGAAATATAAATGTGGGGAAGAAATGACCTAACAATAAATTTTCTCGTAGATGGTCCACAAGCAGAAATAGATCAATAGAAGCAAGGGACATGAGAAGGGTTGGACTGCTCGTACTAGTTCCTGTCATAATGTGTCACTTGATCAGGGCCAGTTAATTTCGATCATACTTTAAACTGTGTTTCAAATTTGTAAATGAAAAATAGATTATAGGTTTGATGTGTATATAGATATATATTATAGGTTTGATGTGTATATAGATATATATTTCAGTGGGTTTATATTAAGATGAATCCATTCTGATGGTTGATTGGAATCCTCTTAACAAGATTCAAATCAATCTTGTGACATATTCATTATTCATGGATCAATTGTTGTTGTAAGACTCTTGGTGAAGACCAAGATTAAATGTCAGGGCAAGCATTATCAATCAGAATTTTGCTGCAGTGTTCCAGGAAGAGTTGTTTCTGTTTGGTGCTTCATTTTTTGCCCGTTTGTTTCCTTGTATTTTATTTTGAAAAGCTTGTGGGTGCAAAGATAGCATTTCAAAGGTCCCGATTTCAATTCTCGGAATGCCCTTGTATATGTTGTAATTAGACTCTTGAATTGAGTCTTGTTTTAATTAAAACCCTACAGTTAGTTGGTGAACTGCATAAACATGGTAACTAGCTACTGTAACTAGTTTCTTTTTTCGGGCACGTTCTTCCCAACGAGTTTTCCCTTCTAATCTCAAACCTGAACCTGTAGAGTGCTACAGTAATCCACTGAACTTAGTCCATTATATGAGTTTCTACAGAACTGAGTCAATGCTATTCCATGTGCTTCTTCCCTCTTTGCTGAAGAGACTTGGACTTGTTGGCTATCCCTGAAATCAAAGTGTTTCCATCTTTTCTTGGCAGGGTTGCTCCACAACCCTGCTTGTTTTATATGTGTCCAAAAACCCTTGCATCCCTTGCATATTTCAAGGGAAATTTATCCCTCTAGAGGATGTTGTGGGTCTGATCTTGAAGTTGGTTGGGGAAATCAAGTGTGAGCAAAAAAAAGGTGGGTGGCCACCATACCAATACTATTGGAAGGAGTCCCTCCTGGATTTTTCAATTGTGCAAGTCAGGGTCATCCCCCTAAATGCGGAGCGACAGTGTTGCTTCATATCTCTTCCGATCACTTTTTCAAGAACAATTATGCTCCAGAAAGGGGTTCAAACACAAAAGCGGAACTAGTTGGTATCTGGGTGTTACTAGTCATGGCGGAGCTGCTACATATAAGAAAACTTTAGATTCGAGGGGACTCCATGGTGGTGGTGGAGGATTGACTAAATGGCAAGGAAAAGCTTGAGGTGGTGCGACTAATTCGGGACTTTCTTGCTGGGTTTGAGGGGTTCTTTTGTGCCCATATCTGTGGGGAGCTTAACATGGGAGCAGACGAGCTTTTGAAAGAAGCTCTGCAACTGGATGATGGGGCCTTTATTTCTCAGGAGTTCTTCAAACGTTGTCTTTGTGATGCGAAGTCGTTGATGTTGTAATGTGGTTTTTTCTTGGTCTTTTTCTTTGTGAACAAAAATTTTCAGTGTGTATAAGCTCCTTGGGGGCATTAGGAATGGAAAGTTTTTTATATTAAGAAATGAAAGATGATAAATGAAAATCTCAGTAAACTAGCAAAATAGAAGGAATGATTAAAGACAAAAACTTGAAGAATGGAACAACCCTGAATTCTATTTTAGTTTGAGCTTACTCAGTTACGATAACTCATGGAAATTCGGTTGATTCATCTCTGTAACATTTCCGGTAATTATTGAATTGTGTATTGAAATATTGAATGTATCGATGGATCTGTTCCAGTTGTTTTCTTATCATTATTTCTTTTCCATTGCAGATCGAGATCGAGAACAGTAAAACAATTTGTGCACTTCACGGATTACAAGCARCGAGCGTCCCGAGGTTCACCGAGTGAACCTCTATCTCAGGGGTGGTCTACCCTTCCATCCTTGTCACAACGGGTCAATATGAGCATCCCTACCCCGCCGGTTTTGAACCTGTGACCTCCCCGGAAATAATACATGTTCTTAACCATTAGACCCTTCAAACAAATTGTTATATATACAACTCCTTCCAATTTTTAAAGTTAAATTTATCCCAATTAGGATGAAAACCTTAAATATATAAAGGAGGTGATATATATAAAGGAGGTGATAGAGAAATAGTAATAAACATTATGATCATAACGATTTTTAATATGATTAAGAGGATAATAATTTATTAAAGAGAGTTGTAGGCGCACATTAATAATGAGAGCAAAAGGATTTTAATTAAATAAGGGTGAGATTTAGTATACAATTATTATGAGATAATATCTAATAGAGAAAAGGTAAAAATAAATTTTGAGCTAAAATTAAAGGATTTCTTTAATTAAGAGAGTTTTAATATATAATATAAAATGATAATAATTCAGATAAAGAAGATAGGTTAAACAATGAAATCAATGACATAAGTATAATTCAAAGCGAAGAAGAGAAAATATGCAGAGAGAGGAGTAATTAGATGTGAAGAAAAGAAATCGAGGAACCAAGGAACCAGAGAAGAGGGAAAGATTGGAGATGATCAGGTAATTGAAAGCTAAAAGGAGGGAGCTTAATGGTCAATGTGATAAATGGTAGGTTTCTAGGATTGACTAAGTTTGTACCCATCTTCACGATTAAAGTTATTAGGATGTTTTTCAATTTCAAGGGATTCTCAAATAAGATATGTGGAGTGATGAGGGACAGAGGTTAATATTTTTGTTTGGTCAAAGAAAATAAGATGCTTGGATTTGAACGAGTGTTTGACGATAACTGATTTGGATATTTGGTTATAGGTAATATCAACTATATGCTCTTAAATCATGGATTTAAAGGTTCTACCAGTTTGACCTATGTAAGACTTCCCATCGGACAAGGAATTTGGTAAACTCCTAGGCCAAGCATCGGGTCAGATTTATCTTTAGTTGTTCTAAAAAGTTTTTTGATGGTTTTGTATGATTTGAATAAGGTTTTGATATTGTTCTTAGCAAAGAGTTTGACGATATGATCTGTGGTGCCCTAGATGTATGGAAGAGAGAGGAAAGCACGAGGGGTGGAGGATGAGGATATTTTTGGTTGAATAAAAGGATTAATTGATTTGAGAGATAGAGTAGCCATTCAATAAAAGGGATTTGGTTAGGTGGACCTTTTCACTTGAGAGGAATTGAGGGGAAGAAATGTGGATGGCGTGAGTAATCAAGGATTTTAAGACAATGAAATTTTGAGTTGGATGATGGTGGGGACTGCCATTAAGGTATCTATCAATGTGAGTTTTTTTCCTATAAACTTGGTGGAAGAGGGAGCCATCAGGAAAATGAGGACATCAAAAAAGGGGATAAAGATGTTTGTTTGGGTTTCCATAGTGAATTGTATGTGGGGGGGAATTCTAATTAATATGATTGAAGAAAGAGATCAGGTTGGTATGGCCATGAGGCTTGATGATAAACATGTCATCTACAAATCCAAACCA
This sequence comes from Picea engelmannii, assembly GCA_009831015.1. Classification (NCBI taxonomy): domain Eukaryota; kingdom Viridiplantae; phylum Streptophyta; class Pinopsida; order Pinales; family Pinaceae; genus Picea; species Picea engelmannii. The sequence continues at coordinate 322,945 of ML789959.1, forward strand.
ACATTTTTTTTTGAGATGAGAGCTACTTAAGGCTAAATCCTCAAAATGTTCCATAAATGTATTAGCCACCACTAGGGATAATGATGACCTCATGGTTGTTCTTTCGGTTTGCTCATAGAAAACCCCCTTGAAGATGAAGAAGGTAGAAGAGAGACATATTTTGATTAGGTTAAGTGTTTATGGAAACTCCACATCTAATTGAGTATCGAAACCCAAAAGGAAAACTCTATCCCCTTTTTGGATGTTTTCATCTCTCATCTTCCTCATGGCTCCCTCTCCCACCAAGTCTACAAGAAGAAAATCACACTGATAGATACCTTAATGCTAGTTCCTACCATCATCCAGCTAAAAAATTTGTTGTCTTAAAAAACTTGATTACTCCCACCATCCAAATATCTGCCCTCAATTCCTTGCAGATGAAAAGGCCCACCTAACCAAATCCTTTTTATTGAATGGCTACTCTATCTCTCAAATCAAATGATCTTTTTGCTCAACCAATAATCCTATAACAAAAATCTCCTCATCCTCCACCCCTCCTAGTGCTCTCCTCTCTCTTCCTTACATCTAGGGCACCACATATCATATCCTAAAAATCTTGGCTAAGAAGAATATCAAAACCATGTTCAAACCTTACAAAACCCTCAAACTAATTTTTAGAATAACTAAAGATAAATCCGACCCGATGCTTGGCCCAAGATTTTACCAAATTCTTTGTTCTTATAGGAAGTCTTACATAGGTCAAACTGGAAGAACCTTTAAATCTAGGCTTAAAGAGCATATAGTTGATACTAACTATAACTAAATATCCAAATCAACTATTGTCGAACACTCATTCAATTCCAAGCATCTTATTTTCTTTGACTAAAAAATAATATTAGCCTCTGCCCCTCATTACTCCACCCGTCTTATTCGGGAGGCCCTTGATATCGAAAAACATCCTAATAAATTTAATCATGAAGATGGGTACAAACTTAACCAATCCTAGAAGCCTACCATTCATCACCTTGATCATTAGTCTCCCTCCTTTTATCTTTTAGTTACCTGATCATATCCAACTTTTCTCTCCTCTCCAGTTCCTCAGTTTCGTTTCCTCGCATCCAACTGCTCCTCTCTCTACATCTTTTCTCTTCTTTGTTCTGAATCTGCTTATGTCATTGGTTTCTTCATTTAACCTATTCTCTTTATCCGAACTATTATTATTTTATATTATATATATATATATATATATATATATATATATATATATATATATATAAACTCTCTCTTAATTAAAGAAATCCTTTAGCTTTAGCTCATAAATTAATTGTACATTTTCTCTATTTGATTATTATCTCATAATACTTGTATACTAAATCTCAGCCTTATTTAATTGAAATCCTTTTTCTTTCATTATTAATTCCCCCCTACACCTCTCTTTAATAAATTATTATCCTTTTAATCTCATTAGAAATTGTTATCATCATAATTTTTATTACTATTTCTCTATCACTTCCCTTATATATTTCTCCAATCCCAACCACTTTTACCATAATTTTTCATTCTCATTTTATTTTCATCCCTTACTTGAATACCTTATTACCATAATTTTTAATTCTCATTTTAAAAACTCCATACATAGTTTATTTCCAATTACAATAAACATTATGAGGAATTGTGAAAATCTGCATACTGTAATACTATCGTTTTTCCTCTAATATCAATTCCCCTTTTTACCCCCCCCCGCTTTATTAACTCTTTTATTAACCCTATTATTATACCTAATCTCAATGACTATTTTTATTAATTTATTAATTTATCCAATTCTATCAGTTATCTTTATCCTCTCCTTTTATGATTACTGACCATTTGTTTTCTATATATACAAGCCTAAACACTATTTTCAAATCATATTAGCTTCTTATGTCCCTCATGATGGGTGGAGTGTCCACTCGAAACATTGGACGTTTAGAAACCTCTCACACAGTTTTATCTAGAAAAAGAATTTCTATTATTATGACTAACTGTGGAAACTTACATACTCATACACTTTATATCTTCCAATAAAAAACTTAGACTGTACTTCATATCCTCCAATACAAAACTTTTACCTCTTATGTGGTCTCATATCAAGGCGAAGGGAAATTTTCTTGGTTTCAAAGTTATGAGATGGAAGATATATTCACATTACATTTTGTGAAGTGAATTAATGCTAGACCTCAACTTAACATTAGTTCCTTGACACTAAATTTGTATCCTTTATTTTTCACTCTCTAATGTTTAGAACATGCATTCACCACCTTTGCTTCATGTGAGCTACCAATTGGCAAGTCGACAAGTGTTTTAATAGTTGCATGGCCCACCTTTCATTCATGCAACCTGTCAATCTCCAAGTGTCTATTATTTTCTCTTTCCTTGATCTCAACCACTCGCTTATTCCTCCTCAATAGTGCAATTCCACTTTCTAGGATTGAACTTAGCGAAGGCCGAGTTCTCATCAATGTCTAAAATTATTGTTGCCACCCCTCAAAATCTGTTGTAGACTGATTTGTAGCTGAGGTACCTAAAGGTATTCTGAAGCTGAAAAAAGTGGAAGTCATTCTTGTAACACTCCTAAATGGAACATGTGTATAATTGTACATATGTTTTTCTAGGAAAGTAAGTGAGGATGGATTTTGGGCCTAAGTTCCTGTCTATACATTCATTTTAGGCCAAAGTGCATGTGTGATATGAGGCTGGTGAGCTTGTATGTTGAAATGGCTAGTGCACCTAGTATTGTATAATGTAATCACTATAATATTAATAAAATACATCATTGTTGTAGACTTAGGAAAAATGAGTATGGGGGGATAGGACTCCACGAGAGGGAAAAGGGGGGCTAAGGACTTATGAGGAGAGATTAAGCTAGGGGGCTAAGCGAGGGAATATGATAAAATATTCCTAAAATTCCAAGCCTAAAGTCTATGTCATGTTATGATTTATCCAATTTCCTAAGTGGTGGAACGAATTACCAGGTGGGGGGAAAAGTAGTTCCTTGAGTGCCATGTGTTAATATAGGAACATGGAAATATAATGTTGGGGTTTAGTGGAAAAGGGGGAATTCCCATTCATTCGAGGATTCCTACCATTTTCCGAGGATCTGCGAGCTATTGTACTTATTACCATGTAAAACCTTGGTGGTTTGGGTATGTTGTTTTCCCTCGGTTGCCTTGTGAAAGGCTGATACCAAAGAGGGGCGTTACTAGGAATATATTTCCATATGCATTGGTCGAGTGGGTCCTTTAAGCTCCTTTAGAGAAGCCTTGTGTTCCTAGTGCCAAAAATCTCTAAGAATTCCTGAACGACATGTTATTGAAGTCCTGGAAAGGAAGTGGGATAGTCGGAAGGATTGCAATGCAGAAAAGGGGGTACATTTCCTTGGGTGGGATAGGTTGTAGGGAATGTGAGGCTGTGAGGTGGAACTACTTCTAGAGTTGGTTCCATTGTCCTTTTCTTGAGATGTGTGTTATTATACCTTAGTTGGCCTGTGTGAGTGCCTTTGCCTTAGTGGAGTCATATCCCCAGCTTGGGTGTGGCCTGCTATTGAGATCTATAACAACAAGATCTATGGTTGGGAGGAACGTCTTAGGTTTGCAACTAGTTGGTGCTTTATAAAAATATAAGTGGCATGCTTTTATGTTTTTATGCTATGCTTAAATGTGTGTGTATTGTGTTTATCTTCCACTATGTTTTTATGGAATATAATGCACATGACATTGATGAATGCTTAGAATGAAGATTTATTCTTTTACATGATTATGCATAGTGCTACATGTTTGGGTTAGGCTGCATAACTGTGTCATATGTTGGGAATATTGAACAAAGGTTTTTCAAAGCCTCATGGGGCATGTCTGAAGAAGGTTGTCATAGTGGATTTTTTGTGGCATGGCTAGGGCGAGACTTGGGTACGTTACATTATGGTATTAAATCAAAGGTTACAACACTTGAGCTATATGGGCCAATAACCAAGCCCAAATTGAATAATTTGTAGAGTTTTCATGGTGAAATTAGGCACAATCAGGCATAAAGCCCCAATTTATGTAGTGGAATTCAGTGAGAAATCGATGTAGGAATGTCAAATTTCTTGTGTTAAGGTTGAATTGACTGCGCATAGCCTAAATTATTCATGGGAAGCTAAGTTACAGAGCTTCTATGGTAGTCGAGAAAATAAATTTTGAATTATACACATTTAAAAAAAAATTTGGAAAATTTATGGATTTTCCATACGAATGACGCCAAGGATGACATCAAAGTGACAGGTGGCAGTTGGATGACAGGTGGAGGTTGAGTGGGTGCACACATTAAACCTTATGTGCTGAAACATCATGCATTATGGATGCAAGAGTTATATGGCAAAACCAAGAAGTGGAACTGTGACCATTTGGAAATATGAAAATCCAAAAATTCTCAAAAATCACTTTTAGCAAAAATCATGATTCTGGATGCCATGTCAATAGTGACACATCAACATACAATGTCAGAAGTGTCACCTCAGCACATCATGTTAGTAAGGTGATAGTTAATAAGATCCACAGTGGCATTTCGTAGGGCGAATGTCGGATGGTGGAACTAGGAGAGGGAACTATGACCATCTGGAAATCCGAAATATAAAATTTCCATTAATTGGACTTTTTGAAAAAACCAAATGCCAGATGGAGGAACCCAAAGGTGGATCTATGAACATATGGAAATCCAAAAATTTGAATAAATATTAAAATAGAACTTTTGTAAAAATTTGGATGATCGATGATGAAACTGGAAAGGAGGAACCGTGACCATCCAGAATCCAAAAATATGAAATTCCTTTGAATAGGTTTTTATAGAAAATTCAAACGACATATGTGAAACCTTGAATCAGTGGAACCATAATCCCAAAATAGGAAGGGTAGAAGCCAGGTAGGATGGACACATCATTTCAACGTGGATGTCACATTAGACAAACTCAGACTGTGCAAGCATCTAAATCTAACATGAAGATGACACATGGAGAAGAGGACATGTGCCACTCTATGGTGAATTCGGGACAAAAGGAACCTATTATCTGTCACATATATTTAAGCCTGAAAAGAATGAGAACCATTGATCATGATCGATTGTAGCCATCAAATATTTTGGGGTTGAGAAAGTTGTTAACCCTTGTGCATATTTAAGCCCAAATTTAATTAGAGTCATCGAATTAGATCACCCTTAGTTGTCATATCTTTTGGAAATAAGTGGAATGGTTAAGGAGTGCGCATATTTAAGCCCAAATTCAATCATATCCATCATATCATATCATCCTCAACAGTCATATATTTCGGGAAAAATATTTATGGTTAAGGAGTGTGCATGTTTAAGCCCAATTTTAATATGGGCCATTGGATCAGATAAATCTCACTCATTGGATATTTCAAGGTTAAGTTTCCCAATAAAGGTCATGCAAAATCTATAATCACTAAGATACATCATGGTCATTCAGTTATAGTGAGGCATAGGATGGTGCCATGTGGAAGATGAGGGACCGAAGTGGGACCTCTCTCTCAGTTGTGATCATATTCATGCCAAGTGGCATTAAAAGACAAGTATAGGTGGGTCTCGATCGAGGAAAAGAATAGAGAGAGAGAGAGAGAGAGAGAGAGAGAGAGAGAGAGAGAGAGAGAGAGAGAGAGAGAGAGAAGAGAAGGTCTAGAGGATGAGAGAGCAAGGAAAATAACCAAGGAGATGACAAGGAAGCCATGGAATAGGACACATGGAGTCAATTGTCACATCAATTAACACATGTCATGCCATACCAACAAGACTATGAATGAGGAATGTTCATTTTCTCAATATTAGCACTAGTCCATCGACCAATCGGTCCATCAGTGATGGAGTTTTGTGCCATCAACACTTCGGCTCGATCGATCATTGGTGGTGGAGTTTTAGTGCCATCAACACTTTGTCCTAATGGCTCATCAAACCATTGGAATGATTGGTCATCGATGGTTTCTTTGGACATGAAACTCCAATCCTCGATACCTGATAGTTGACAAAGAAGAAGATGACGTGGCATAGCACCTGCGTTGGAAGATGGAGTTTTGTGTTCATTAACAGTTCATACCAATTCTTCAACGACATTTTTTCCCAATGCTCCATCAACAATTTTTCCCGATGCTTCTTCAGTGGTCTGGCCTGATACTCTGTCATCATTTTAGTCCACTGAACCATCGGTGCATCGACCCAATGACCCATCGATGTTTCAGCCCTGTGAAAAGGGAGGATCTGCATTAGCTAGAACTTATGAAGTAGGTCCATTTGGATTCTCTGTGGACTAATGATGTCAGCTGGTACATGTGGAAAAATCCACATGGATGCCACATGGACATGATGACATCATATTAAAGGTAATTTCTTAACATTTTTGAAGGATCATAAATTTATGCTCATAGCTCAGAATTGAGCAAATGACTAGTCATTGGAAAGTTGTTGAAGAGAATAATTAGTTAATATTCCTAGAATTCAGAGTTGGGTGGCATATTCTTCCAAAAAAGAAAAATAAGGCATCTGGTGGCCTTAAGGGTATGGAAATTATATTAATTTTCCATATGTTCTTTTATATGTCTAATCTAATAGATTTATATTGGATACACATTGTGTAGACTTGAAGTTATAAGAAGAACATTACAGTATGAAAATCAATGAGATAGATGATACTTAGGAGGAAGAATTCAGGGTGTTGAATGTTAGTTTGGAAAATGATGGGACTGGATCCAATGGGCATAAAGAAAGTAGAGTAGAAATTATTAATCTAGTGGAGACAATAAGGAGTCTGCAAAGAGATGTGCTAAGATACAAAGCTAATAATGAGAACCTTATGAAATCTCAAAAGAAACAAAAAAAATCAACACCAAGCTGTCACAGAGATTGAACTTTTTACAAAAGAAGATGGATAAGAAAATAGATTCAAGGAAGGAAGAGGATCATAGATCTCACAGCAGTAGGGAAACATATATAAGTGTTGGTAGACACCAACATCACTCACCAAGACACTTAGTTGCAAGAGAAGAAATCAATCCAAGTTTGTCTCATGTCAGACACCTAAAAGGAGGATTGGAGTGGATAAACTGCAAGGGGAGATGAGAAATATAAAGCCTCCTACCTTCAATGGTGAGGAAAAGGAAGGATGAATATGTAGAGGCATGGTTGTTGGGAATGATGATGCATTTACAACTGTACAATTATTCCTCACATGTAGAATCTAGAATTACAACTTACCAACTAAAGGGAAAATCATCAATGTGGTGGGACCAACTTATGCAAGTCAAGCACATTGATGAGAAGAAGATCACTTTGAGGTATTTCAATTTTTTTTCCAGAAGAAATACTTGTCCCAACGTTATTATGAAAGGAAGATGAAGGATTTCTTCGAACTCAAGATTGGGAGAATGACCATGGATGAGTATGAGAGAGATTTCTAGAGTTGCTAAGGTATGTTGACTTAATCAAGGATGAGAAGGTCAAGATTCAAAGATTCCTGAGTGTGATACATTCAATATACATTGATAAGATACAATATGATGAGCCCAAGACATTGGAACAATCCATAAGGAGATCCAAGTACCTTTATGATCAGTGTAAAGAAGGATCAACCTTTTAGAGAGCTTGGGTTGACAAGAAGAAAGGAAAAATGGAGTAGAGAAGGAAAGGGTTCAAGCCACCTTTCCTTAGAAATAATTCTCAAAGAAAACCATCACAGAATGAGTCCAAGATGTCAGATACTTTGGGGAAAAGACCTATATAGCAACTGATTAAATGTTGGGGATGTGAGGGAGATCACATCTACAAATATTTCCCTTACAGAGGAGAAAGGAGGACTATACAAAACATTCAAGAATATGGTACTATGGAGGACATGGGTAGAATCCTGCCCAGGATATATGCAGCCTTGGACCACAAACAAGATGATTTTTTAGTCTCACATGATTCAATTTGAAGGTAATATTAACAATTAACCTATAAACTTTTTAATTGATTTAGGGGCTAGCCATATTTTACATGGATCTAACCTTGTTTAAATATTTCACTTGCAAAGAAGTAAGCATGGGAAATTTTGGTCAGTTCAAATAGTTACAGGAGCTAAAAGAAGAATCAATGAGTTGGTTAAGGATTGTGAAATGGACATGAATGCAATCAACACAAAAGAATATTTAAACATCATACCATTAGGTTCTTATGACTTCCTAATTGGTATTGAATGGTTGGAAAGGAATCGTGTCGTCTTAGTATGTTACAACAAGGAATTCACTTGTGTTGATGAAGAAGGGAAATTAAGAACAATTTAGGGCATTCCAAGGGAAATAATAGTAAGATAAATTTTAGCATGGAAACTGAAAATAAGTGTCAAGAAGGGATGCCAAATTTATGTAGTTCATATGGAAGAGGAAACCATGGATAAGGTGCCACATCTTGAATATTATGCAGTCCCGATATAATTTGAAGATGTCTTTGGAGAGATACCAGGTTTTCCACCTATGAGAGATATTGATTTATCCATTGACTTAATTCCTAGAGTTGCCTCAATGTCTAAGACTCCTTACAGAATGAACACACCAGAGCTAAAGGAACTACAAATGAAAATTGAAGAGTTTTTGAATAAGGGGTACATACTCCCAAGTGTATCACCTTGGGGTGCCCCAATACTTTTTGTAAAGAAGAAGGATGGAACCTTATGATTGTGCATCGAATTCAGTCAGTTGAATAAGGTGACCATGAAGAATATGTGTCCTTTGCCAAGAATAGATGATATTTTTGATCAGCTAAAGGATGCTAAGAAATTTTCCAAGATGGGTTTAAGGTCAAGCTACCATCAAGTGAGGATTAAAGAGGAAGATATCATCAAGAAAACAAATAGAACAAGGTATGGTCATTATGAATTTGTAGTGGTCCCATTTGGGTTGTCACATGCACCAATTGTATTCATGTGTTTGATGAATGACATTTTTAGAAAATACTTGGATAAGTTTGTCATTGTTTTCTTGGATGACATACTTATTTACTCTAGTATGAAGAATAACATGAGAAACACTTGATAATGGTGCTACAAGTGTTAAGGGAACATCAACTTTATGCAAAGTTGAGTAAGTGCTCATTTTATCAGAAGAAAATCCATTATTTGGGTTACATTATTTTAGAAGAAGGAATAACAATGGACCCATAAAAGATTAAAGCAATCAGAGAGTGGCCAACCCAAGGAATCTCACAAAAGTTATGTCATTCATGAGACTTACATGATACTATAGGAGATTTATCAAAGAATTTTCGAAGATTGCATATCCTATATCTTCTTTACAGAAGAAGGGTGTGAAGTTTGAATGGACTCGGGAATGTGAAGATAAACTTCATCATTTGAAATATTTGTTGAGAAGTGTACCAACACTAAATAATGTTGTTCCAAGTAAGGACTTTGTGGTGTGCACTGATGCTTGTAAAGAAGGACTTTGTGGTGTGCACTGATGCTTGTAAAGAAGGACTTGGTGGTGTCATTACCTAGAATGGTCATGTTGTTTGATATGAGTCTAGAAAAATCAAGGAGTATGAAAGGAACTATGCTATGCATGATTTAGAGATGAGAATTGTTATTCATGCATTAAATATGTGGAGGAATTACCTTATGGGATGAAAATTTGAATTGAGGACATATCATAGTGGTCTAAAGTGTTTATTTGAATGGCCAACTTCAAATTCCAGATAGGTAAGATGGATTGAATTCCTTAGTGAGTATGACATTGATATAAGACATATCAAAGGAAAGGAGAACAAAGTGGCAGACACACTCAACATGAGGGTGCATAAGATGTATGCAATAGCCATAAGCATGTATGTATCATATTTAAAGGATATAATTTTGGAAGTTGCAAAATCTGATTAGCACTACGTGGAAGCAAAGGAGGCATTACAAAAAGGTAAACTTTAGCATACATTTAAATATTATGCATTAAAAGAGGATGGGGTCCTCATGTATAAAGGCAAAGTGTATGTGCCTAATACACGAGAGCTTAAAAGTATTGTGCTAATAGAAATTCACAATGTACCTTATGGTGGGCGCCCATGATACCATAAGACTATTTCAGTTGTTAGAGGCTGATACTTTTGGCCAGAAATGAAGAAGGATGTGGCTGATTATATAGCCAAGTGCATGGATTTGAAATGGGAAGGATATGGCTAATTATATATACAAGTGCATGAAAAAGGATTGCTACAACCATTGTCCATTATTGAGTGGAAATGATAAGTGGTGACAATGGATTTGATCACCAAGCTACCCAGAATAGTGAAGAAACACAATTCCATCATGGCCGTGGTGGATAAGCTAACCAAGGAAATTCATTTTGTGCCAGTGAAGCTAACACATAAGGAAATAAATATTGTAGACATTCACATGAAAGAAGTTTCTAGGATACATGGTGTTCCTAAGGAAATTGTTTCTGATAGAGATCCCAAATTTACATCAATTTTTTGGAAAGAGTTATTCAAAGGATTTGGGAAAAATACGAACTTCAATACAACTTATCACCCTGAAACATATGGATAGATAGAAAGAATCAATCAAGTGATTGAATACATGTTGAGGATGTATGTGTGGAGAAGACTTCCAAGTGGGAAGAGCACCTCCATCTAGTGGAGTTTGCATACAATAATGGGTACAATCATCATTAAAGATAAGTCCATTTGAAGTGCTTTACGATAGAAAGTGAAACACACTAGTGAGCTAGGATGATAAATATAAAGAGAAGTGGTTAGGCTTGAGTTGCTCAAGGAAATGGAATAGAAAATGACCAAGATTAAGAAAAAATTGAAGGATTCTCAAGACAAGTAGAAAATCTACATTGATAAAGGAAGGATACACAAAGAATTTCAAGTGGGTGACCACATATTTTTGAAAGTGAAGGCCAAGTGAAGTTTTTTGAAGTTGGGAAACTACACATAGTTGGTAGCATGTTACTGTGGACCATTTAAAATCCTATAGAGGATTGGTCTTGTTGCATACATGCTAGTGTTTCCTGCATATATGCTTGTGCATAATGTATTCCATGTGTCATTTCTGAAGAAATATGTGCCTGATGCTAATCAAGTAATTGATTGGATTGTGATTCAGCTGGAGCAAGAGGGTGAATTCCACGTTCATCCTGTGTGAATACTATACAAGAAAATCAAGCTAATATAGAATTGAGCAATAGAGCCAGTAAAGGTTCAGTGGACTTGTTACAGTCCTAAAGACGCTACATGTGAGCTTGAAGACACCATGCAGGAAGAGTACCTACATCTTTTTGGATCTTTTTGAAGAATTTTGAATGTACATTGTATAAAATGCACCGAGGACAATGCATAAATAAGGGGGAGGGGAATATAACACCCATAAATGGAAAATGTGTATAATTTTACATACATTCTTCTGGGTTGGTGAGACATGATGGATTTTGGGCCTGAGTGCCTATGTATACATGCATTTTGGGCCAGAGTTCTTGTGTGATATGAGGATGGTGAGCCTGTATGTTGAGAAGGCCGGTGAACCTAGTATTGTATAATGAAATTATTGTCATATTAATAAAATACATCACAGTTGTAGACCTATGACAAAAAAGTATGGGGGGATAGGAAAAAACGAGAGGGAAAGGGGGTGCTAAGGGATTATGGGGAGGGCTTAAGCTAGGAGGATAAGCCAATGAATATAATAAAACATTCCTAAAATTCCAAGACTAAAGTTTATTTCATGTTATGATTTTATCCTAAGTTCCTAAGTGGTGGAACAAATTCTTTATGTTTGTGGTAGAATGAAACACGTATTTTTGCACAAGTCTATTTGTCTTAGACATGTGGAAATCGTCCAAAGCCTTCTATTCCTAACTTTACTTTAATTAAAGGAATTTTTAAAGTAAATTTGTTTATTTATTTATATTAGTTAATTGAGTTATTTAAGGAAATTTTTAAAAGTAATTAACATGTAATCTTAGCATGTAAATATCAAGTGGGTGTGAGAAGTACTCTCAACCATCAATCACTTTGGATATTAGAAATAGATTCTAACTCATGATTATAACATAAAGGATGGGGTGAAGGAGAAGACACACTTGAAACATTTGACACTTGTGTGTGATACACGATTGGATCATGAAGGACTGTGATTCAAGGAGATCTTGGATAGGTGGAGAATAACTTCCATCTAGAGATCATGTCATGAAGAAGAGAGAACAGAGCCAACATATGTGGGTTTCAGTTAGAGGAAGTCATAGAAGAGTGTCGCGCCATACAGATCTTTCTGTATAGAGTTTCCTTACATGTACGTGGGTTTCAATGGAGACAGTCGCATACATACACAATTTTGTTGAAGGAAAGTCGTGTACACCTTGAAAAGCATGCAGTTCTGGGCCATACAAAATATTATAGTTTGCTAGGTTTTTCTGCAGTTGTATTTCTCTCAGTGGGCCACTATACTTGTTATGGAAGCCTCGATTTTAGCATAATAAAATCATTCTTATCACTGGTTTTATCTCTAGGTTTTTTCTAGGGTTATCTACCCAAAAATATTGGTGTTTATGTTTGCATGTTTTTGGTTTCCTTATTTATGCTTCCACTACATGTTTAGTTGAATAATCGACTGTGATTTAATTCAACCAATGATTTATTTAGAATTAAATGCCAGGTGTTGGGTAGGATAAATTTCAACATGGTATCAGAGCGCATGCTCTGAGGGGAAAAAATATCTCAGATCCATAGCATATACATAACCAACATGTGGAAATCAAAGGACAAATTTCAGGGAAACAATCGTACTGAGGAAAACCAAAGTTTTTGTAGTTTTATTGAGGTGTACACGGGTCACAAATAGCACAATCATGTACATATGTGAGTTGTCTAAAGCTCAGTCATGTACATATGCAGGTTGCAGTGAGCACATTCACGTATATGTGTGTTTCAATGGTAACAATCGTGTACATACACATTTTTCAGTGGGAAAAGTCGTGTACATCCGTAGGTCGCAATTGTGATAGCCGCATACAAGCCAATACGATTCACTACAGGGTTAGTTTTCAACAACAAGTTAGTTCCAGGGAAAGTTATCAGGACTTAGGGATGGATACAAAACCGGTGACTGTTGAAGACAAATTGGATGGAGCATGTAACATCCCCATTATAATCCCCAGTTTGATTAATTCTTGTGTAGATATAATATGTGGTTACGAGCAAGTGATGTAATATGTGAATTGTATTTCAATGTTTTAATAATAAAATGTGATGCCAACTACTAAGGGGACATGGATAAGATATGGGGGATGAATTAATACAAAAGAGAGGGGGGTGTCTATGATAATGGCCAAGAGGGGTACAAGGGGGCAATTACCCATGTTTATGAATTTAACCTATTTTCCTAAATCTTCTATGTATATCAACCTTCCCATTTCTGATTGAGCGTTTCCAAAGCCAATCATTAAATACATGTAAGAGGGTGGGTGTGAGTCGTCAGATACCGAAGTTATTAGGAACATGGGGGTTGAGTACAATCATCTTGGGGAAGAGTGTGAGTCAAGAAAGGAAAGAAAAAGAGAGGATTTTCGTATGGGTTGAGACAAAAGTAACAAAAGTTCGAACAATTTGGGAAGTAAGTAAAGTTTGTGTATGGAAAGAGAGTTTGGAGTGGGTGTGGTCATAGGAGGGAAAAGTATGGAGCGTAATTGGAGATAATTCACTAGTAAATTTGGGTAATTTTGCGATGACTCTTTCGACGCTCTTGCAAATTTATGTTGTGGATATTGCGATGAATCTTGGGTCTCCCAAACATCGCTTCATGTGCCGTGGAAAGTGAAAAGAACCTGAAAGAACATCCCAAGCGCAAAAAAACTAGGAAGTTGTCACACAAGAGACAAATAAGAGATACCGTCACACGAGTGACAAAGAAGGGGTATCGTCACCAGAGAGACAAAGTAGGGAAATTGTCAAAAGCGTGACAAGGAAGGGAAAGCGTTGCAAGATCGACTAGTAATGAAAATCGTCGCAAGAGAGACAAGGTAGGGAGATCGTCGCATGAGTGACAAGTTAAGGAGTTCGTCGCAAGAGAAACACGTTAGAGATATCATTGCAAGAGCGACAATATAGGGAGATCGTCACAAGAGTGACAATATAGGGATATTTTCACACGAGCAATAAGTTAGGGTTATTATCACACGAGAGATAAGTTAGAGAGATTGTCACAAGAGTGACAAGATGAAGAATCTTGCGATGAATCAACTATCGAAGGGATCGTTGCAAGAGAGCCAAGTTCAAGGAATCTTGTGACAAAATTGTTATACAATTTTTCGTCGATTGTATAGAAATTTTGTTGCAATATTCCTTGAGGTCGTCGCTCTTGCGACGACATATATTTATTTAAAAATAAATAAAAAATTGATGCCCTTATTCATAGTATGTTGATCATTGTTTTATTCATAGTATGTTGAGCCAATTATAAAAGGATTTTTGAGCAAAACATTTTGCCAAACATCTATAACATTCATTAATAAAAATTCACTAATAAAACACAAGTACAATATTGAACTACAATATACGCTAAGAAATACTAAACCATATAAAAAACTATATACAGTGAAAACAATTAACAACCAAGCATTTAAAAATAGTGGTGTTTTTAAGCACAAGGAGGGAAATGTTCTCTAATTTACAATGGTGCTATTAGTCATTTTGTTGTACTTATGATACTAGCGCACAACTTCCTGCTCTATTTTCACCTTTTAGATTTTTTAACCTATGTTTTGATAGGAATATGAACAACGATTTGATATTTCAAATATGATATGAAAGACAACAATGACAATTCTATCATCTAGGCATCCAAATTTTACGCAACTTGTGTACTAAAGTGGATGAATGATGAAACAATAGTCCGAAAAGTCAAAGATATTATTTTCTGATGTTAGCTTCCTTTCCTGTTTCTTGAAACTTCCCCATTTCCTGGAGTTTACCACCTTTTGTGTTTTTTTCTATAAGATGTCTAGCCCATTTTTCCTTCTCTAGGTGGGTTACATTTACAATTCAAGGACACTGACATTTGCAGATAAATAATAAAATGATATTTTCCACAATAAATGCAAATTTTAAATTTATATCTAACAGGGCACATGGAGAACAAAGGCACAATATTGTATTTAACTATCCAGATTATGAATCAACAATTGCACACAAAAAAGCAAGCTTGTTCCATAACTCATCACTCTTTTCAATGATAGGTCAGGAATCTTTTGGCATACACAAATTCTTTTAAGGAGACAAGGAGGTTTAAATTCAAATGTAAAGGATTATGCACTTTACTTTCATGATCAAATCTGTTATCTAATATTATCAAGGGGTTATCCATCAATACTTTTACCTACTAATCCCCAGAGGTTGTCATTCATGCCAAAAAACTTCAAAATCCAAACAAATTTAAGATGTCTAAAACTTAACAACCTTGAATGTTTCCTCCTTCGAGTGGGTTCCATTTACAATTCAAGGACAATTAACACTCACAGATTAAAAATATAATTTCCACAAAAATGAAAATTTTAAGTTTAAATCTGTTTGGGGACATGAAGAACAAAGACACAATATTCTATTTAATTTTTAACTGTCCAGATGATGAATCAATAATTGCTCACAAAGAAAATGCAAGCCTTTTCCAGAACTCGTCACTTTTGTAGATGACAAGTTGGGAATATTTTGGCACATTCTAGGTCTTTTAACAAGGTTTAAAATCAAAGAAAAAGAGTTATGCACTTTTATTTTAATGATAAAATCTGTCATCTAATATTATAAAGGGTTATCCATCAATACTTTTAACTGCCAATCCTCAGAGGTTGGCATTGAAATATGCCAAAAATCTTCAGGATCCAAACATTTTTAAGATGTCTAAAACTTAAAATCCCTAAATGTAAAATGTCCATTGATCAAAAGCAAAGAAAAAAACACCCATAACAATAAGAGAATAGGCTTAATGAACTTGCGTTATAAGTGCCTGACCTCGAGATGGTTCAAGGTAAAATACAAAGTCCAAATCTAGATCCTTGAGAGTTGTTGTTTCTTCAAATTCAACTTTGTTTGTTGAGCGACCTTGAGATGAACCTTTTAGATCAAAGCGTCTATGTATGTGCAACTCTGAGCATAACATATTATCTATAACTATAAATAAGACTTTTTCAATTTCCCATTACAATTGATTAGAGATGATATTTCATCTTTAAAAGGACTTGAAAAAATAGTTTTGCATAGGGTAACACTATAATACACGGTCTTAGAGACAACTACTACAATGATAACATTTTTAAATACTCTAGAACTTGAAAAAAAATCTTATTCATAGAATTTGGAAAGATCTATATATAGTTAAACCTCAAATATTGAAATGTTATCCTGGACAATAAGGACAATCATATGACATTTCATGTAGAATAGGAAACCTAATAAAGTACCTTATTCCCTCTAGCTAGATTGACAACATGTAGGCCAAAAAATTTAGTAATCAGAGTGTTTTCATAGGTACGAACATCATTATAATAATTTGGTAGCATTTGAAGAAGTACTTGTAAATTGGTTGCATGAGCATGTCAGATAAGATAAGATAATTCTATTTATGTCCAACAAATGACCATGATAGTAGGTCAAAAGGGACTAACAGAGTACCACCATTGTAATAGATAGTGGGACTTCTGTATCAGCTCCTAGATCTAAGATAACAACAATAAGTAAAGAGATAACTTACTTTACCAAATTACTCAATGTTTAATAAAGTATGGACGTGTGATAATAAAATGCATAAAATTACTCAATAACCAAAAGATAAAAAGCATATTAGCAACTATAATTTTTTGTAACTAGATATTAGCAACTAGAATAGCTTGTGAGTCTTGTTTTTGGCTTGGAGTGTGGGTTGAAATGGTCCACTCAACAACCATGGAGAAGAGCCATGGGCCATTAAATCATTTCAGAAAAAATGCCTCCACATGCGTTGGTTTGTCATTCACCCTCATTCTAGTTCCAATTATGTTGATGGGTTGAAATGGCTCACTCAACAACAAGGGTTCACCCTAGTGAGAAGTCCCAATTATATTGATCCTTGTTTGATATAGGGAAGCCATCCATATTTTTTCCCAGTAGCCATTATTGATTTGGGTTTTACCAATTTTGGTAGAGAAATGATGAATAAATCACATAACCAAACATATTAGCACCATTATACCTAGCAATAAGTTGACTGTGAAAATAAAAACATGAATATGAATAAATAGTTGCAAAACCCAAAATAGTTTTGTATTAATCAACTAATTACAACTTCATTGCTATAGGTTTAGACAAATATTTCTAGAAAATATAAATAAGAATGAAAACTCTAAACATGAGATAGTCTACAATGTAAAGTATGTTCCTACAACAACCCTAATGCTCAATATATACAAAAGAATAGTCCATGACATATGCATCATAGGAATCACATCTCTCCATAAAATGCTTGGCCAAAGGTGACTAACATCCTTGTTTCCACTTTTCACTCTTTCATACATAATGTCTTCAGATTAAAATGCATAATCTTCCTATTAGTATCAGTACCTGGGTGTTGTTGCCACAAGATACGTAAGATGAAAATATACAAACTTTGAATCATATTTTAGAAAAAATAATTTAACATAAAGAAGTCAATTGACAACTTACTAAGATGCTCAAGTTTACTTCCTCGAGTTGAATCTCCTTTCATGGGATATGACATTGGTCACTTTGATAATGATTTTAAGGACACATTAGTTGAAATGTTGTGATATGGGTTTCTAGGCCATTGACAATGTGCCCATATTTTCATTTTTCGAATTTGAAACAATGGTAAGTAATCTCATAAAACTTGTAACAACAAAGTTTCATATCTTAACAAGACCTTTACAATGGTACAAATATCACACACAAAAAAATTTGGGTTCAAAAGTTATGGTGAAAATACTAAAATATGTGTTTCACAAGTTGCAAAAAGATGCATGTTGCATGTCACACAAAGTTAAAAGTTCACATATAAAACGTCGCACCAAGTTCAATTTTTGCATGTCACATGTCACACGAAGTTCAAAGTTAACAAGTCAGACCAAGTTCAAAGTTCACGTGCATGGAACAAATGCTTTTTGCATGTTGCATATCGCATGTCACAACATTTTCAAAGATAGATGTCGCATGTCACAAGATTTTGAAAGATGCATGTCACAAGTTGTAATATTTTTTAATTTCTTTTTACAGCTTCCAAATACTTCTTATTGCATCTTCCCAAAAATTTATTTTTGCATGTTGCACCAAGTTTAAAGTTTGCACATTTCTTGGAAAATATGCTTGCCACTTGTCACATGTCACAAGACTTTCAAAGTTGCATATATCATGTCACAATATTTTGGAAGTTGCATATTGCATATTCAAGTTCTACTTGTTGCTTAGACTCCATAGCCCAAGCACAAGGCACCAAGTCTTGCTTGGATTCTCATGTTATATCTTAAAATACAAAGAGATTACCATTCTTAAAAGACTAAGAGATACAAGTTTGGAACTTTTGAAACCTACAAACAAACAAGCATGTAAAATTTAAATCTAAACTTGAACAATTCAATCTCTTAAATTCCACGTTTACCAATGCCTTCAAATCACTAGGATGATATCCATGGAGCCACAAATTGATGCAGAAATTGTATGTCAAGGCCAATAGAACCAATAGAACCAAGGGGTATTGAATCAATATATACCAAGTCTAAGAGAATCTAAAATTATCATTAAGTGTATAACAAAATTGCATTCATAGATATATACATGCCATAGAAATAGCCTTGTGTATATTATCATATGGAAAATTACCCATAATGTCAATGCATTATATGCATCATTATATGTTCAAGTATATAATGTACATCTAACTGTCTTATAAAATTATTACACATCATCAATTTCTTTTAGTCTTGTTTTGTGTTTTCCAGGTCTTAAGTAATTCATCCATCTCCATGTCTTCATTTATTGGGTGCTCTTCAACAGCTGATGTTGTTTCAGTCCTTTAACAACGAGTACATCTGGTCTCATACCCATGTCGTGGATGCTTCTGTGACGGGCCATCACCTACAAAAACAATAAATATTAAATTTATATTGCAATTTTTAAATATCATTGAAGTAGTTCATTAATATTAAAAAAAAACTCTGCAATGTAATTATTTACATGGTCCTCTAGTTGGCACAGTTGTAATGGATTCCCTGTTCACCCGATCTTTAGGTTGAGGAGGATAAACTATGAAATTCTCTGCCATTGAAACATACAAATTTATAAGTACATAATTATTAAGTATATGATTAATATACAACCATTTTACCATCGTGGGCCTCAGTCACAGGTACATCTTGGGGCTGCACTCCACTGGGATGGGGTTTCTGGGGAGCACCATGATCTTCTAGCTGCATTGCACTATCAATGCTCTGTTGTCCAGTAATAATGGTTTCGTTGATAGTGCTGCTCCCTTGATTAAAACAATGTAAGACATTAAATTATGGATGATATCAAACATTTACGTATTTTATAAGTAATGAAAGGTTAATGTGGACTAATTTTTATTTACCTTATCCTACAAAGTGGATCTTGGGGTCTGCCCCATGCTTTTCCTACGATCAACCAAGACTTTATAACCATACTTGTAACCAAGTTGGAGGTCTTCCTCCATGGTTTTAGTTCCAAAGTCGTCGCCCTGCATTGCATAAGGGTATGATTTTTTAATGTTTTTGGATGCAATTACCTGAAATTTGTAAGGTGATACAAATAATATTCTTAATATGTTTGGGTACTTATGCTTCGTGACTATAACCTCGAGTAGCCGACTTGGCCTAGCTTGTGTTGACCATGTTTGGCAATCCTTTCTTTGGTTGCCTTCGAAGTGTCAAACAACCTATCATCAAAATTTTCAAGTATGCTATATATAACCACATTTTTATTTATATCTAAAGAAAATTAAAGCTGGTATTGAAATCAAAATATTTTAATTTACCTTGGTGTACCAGCTATTTTTTCTCCTGATTTTTTCAAAATATTCTCTTTTGCATCATCAATGATCACCTTCTACTCCCTCTCTGGAATTGAGGGAGGATGCTCATACCCAGGATTTCCTGCCAAGCTTCGTCTATAAACATCCCATGTATATTTTAAATATTTTCCCGCTGCAGAGGTGACCATTTTTTAATTGAACTTGTCTACTCCAAAGAGGCCTTCAAGATAATCCATAAGTTCCTTTTTGAGGTTGGAATTTTGGCAATTCCACCTCATGCGTAAGGTTGCCCCAAAAATCAACAAGGCCTTGCTCTCTAGGTGCCTATAAAAATGGTTGTTTCCTACACACAAAAATATATGATCATTATTTTAAAATTAATAATCTAGATGATTTGTGTATGAGATGGACAACATGAAACGATTAAAATATGAAAAATTACCTGGGAGTCATATTTTTTTTAATGGAAGTCCATTATCGTCGACAAAAAATGTGCATGGAAGGGTCCCCATGCTTGTCACATATCTAGCTCCAGGAAATGCAACCATGTCAACCACATCACCAGCCTCATCTCTGTCACCATATCTAGAATCTGACTGATGTGTGGATGTCTGGCGGTGTGTGTCATGGCTCCTATCTAAATTAGGTGTGTAATATGGAGAAGTAAATAGTACTCTAGAAATTGTATGATGACCTGCATTAGGAATATGTAGCGTCTCTGCAGCACCACTACTACCAACACTGGATTGAACAGGCTCCAAAAATCTCTTTATAAAACAAAAAATGTTTTTTCGTGAGATAATGTAAAAGTTAAAGAACGAAGTTTCATAATTGAACATATGAGTACATTAGAAAAAAACACTTTAAATTATGGTTATTACCTTATATGTGTTAAGTTGTGACATAAGGAGATTGATGTTTTATAGGATGTTGGGAGTTTGATATCAACGATCTAATAAGCTAGCAAGTTCCTTGTTCGCTTCAATGATATTTTTTTATTAATACCATTAGATCAGGGGATGAATACAACCACTCCTCATCGACGGAATCATGATCAACATGGCCTGCCGACTACATATAATTTCAACAAAAACAATGTTATTTCAGTAAAATTATATAAGCAAATAATAATATTCACGTAAAATGAAAGTGGAAATTGATAATGATTTACATGTTCTGCGGCTGGCCCTTTTCCAGGATCATCCTTCCACATTATAATATAATTAGAACCTGCAAATATTTAAAAAATTGTTAATGATAAAAAAAACACTGATTTCCACCCAAATAAAATCAACCTCAATGATCAAGCTCCCACATTATTATAAAATTGGGATCGTGAAATATTTAAAACAATGTTAAAGATAAAAAAAAATAATGCAATAAGTAGAGGTTTCTTAAAGAGGTGTTTCATAAGTACCCGCACACTATTAGTCGATGTTTCTATTTGATTCAAATGGTAATCCACTAATAACTCTTCCCCGGGAGCTATCTTTTTTATTGCACACGGGACTACCTGATTCTCTTCGCGTCCCTCATATATGCAATTCGGTTGCTTGTTTTTTGTCCCAAGTCATGTGCTGTTTATAAACCCTGCGATAGTGTTGGAATATTTAGGCCTTCCATCAATATAGATATTCACTCCCTTATTTTTATCCTTGTTTATTAGTTGTATATAATTTGCAATGAGTGCATATCTCTGCATACTTTGCATGTACTATACCAGCCACATCCAATCGTTATAATTGTAACACGGTCCGACATAGTCCATCAATTCAGTTACTGTATTGTATTTTACAATTATTCCATCCATGGAAAATAGCCCCAGGCCATGTAGGGAGGATGGTGCAATGTTATATGTCCTATTGTTGACAATGAAGTCAACATCTATAGGAGGTAGTTCCTTAGGTACCCATTGTTTCACCAGATTCTTATACCTGAGTGGAACCTCTATGTCTCCTATTCTCTCATCATCATAAGGGCATGATCCTCCTTCAGCAAGAAAACATTCCATGCATCTACAAAATTTTCTTCTGACATTTTCACCTTCGGTCCTTGTTTTCTTATCATATCTACTAGATGTAGTCGCATTTCCCTCTATTTTTTCTAATCTTTCCTCACTCGACGAAGAAACATCTGATAGGTACCTATTTGGTTTTACCTTCAGTTGCATGTGCACATGTTATCAATGAGCAGTCTATCCTCATCCTAGTTCCAATTTTTGAACTTTTTTTTCTATATTCAAAGTTCTAAATAATTTTTTTATATCTTTAGTTTTGGATGCACAATTAGACTAGGGTGAAATTACCAATATTAGTAGGGGCACTCATGGATGCAGTGGATTCCCAACTTAGTCAAGGGTATGAATCTCTAGGTGGGTGCACCTTAATTCGACTCACTTATCCATGCAAGCAATATGCACTATGGTTATATTTCACACTACAGAATGGTGGTCAACCACCTAATGTAATGTGATATCACTCTTGATTTTGGACATATTAAGGACATATTAATTTGATAACAATAAGGAAATGATAAGTTTATCATATGGATCTAAGAAAAAAATATTAGTAAGGTTGTTGTTTGTTGTATTTGTGCAAATTAGAATTATTATAAGAAATTCCCATTGAAGATGAGGGTCAATGCTATGGAGTAAGAAATCCAACCATTAGTTGGTGTGTTGCAAATCTTGGGTGCTTTGGTTGGCAATAAGTCTAAGGAAATCCAATATTATAACTATACAAATATTAGTTTTGTTCAAGACAAGAGTAGAACTATACAAATATTAGTTTTGTTCAAGCCAAGAGTAGAACTATACAAATATTAGTTTTGTTCAATCCAATTTGAAGAATAAGTTAGTTATGGCGATGGTTAAAAATAGCGCAACCCACATTTTTATGTAGGAAGTAGTGGTTGTTAAATTCAATGTGTAGTTGAAATTGGTGCAGTCTTTTTTCAAGGCAGTAAACTCTAACACATGTAGGGTGGTTAGCTTGGCTAAAGGAGTCAAGTTATAGCTTGGACACTAGAGTGGAACTACTAGTTTCAAAGTGGTACCCATGGATTACTTTGAAGTTGTTTTTGTGCAAGAGTTTATGAGGATGTGATAGGTGTCACCAATCCCTCACCTTAACAATTTGTTAAGATTTGATGACACAAAATTTCATGTAATTCCGATGTTGAGGGGGGAATAGAGTGAAATCACTAGGAGACTGCCATGACTATGATTACAACAACCAATCATGCAATAGTGCACCTTACAAAGAGGAAGCTGGAGGTTTTAAGACATCAAATAAGATCTCAAGTGTAGGTTTTTGGCAACCTTTGGTGGATGAAGGCCCACACAAAAAGTTGTTTACTAGGTTTGAATCCATAGTAAATAACATTGTCTCTACAATATCCAAAGTAGTGGATGTCTATTTAGAGAATCAAGATGTTCTAAACTTTCATTGGATGGTTCATTTGACTTAAGAAGTTCTAGAAAAAATGATGTAGACTTTAAGGAAGGAATGGATTCCAATGTTAGTGTTTCTAGTGGCATTGGTGGCCACTTTCCATACTTTTATCACTAAACAAAATCATAGGATTAATCACTACTATCTTGGAAGGTAGTGGAGCCAAAGCACCCCACAAGGAAGTAAGTTCCTAGTTTGGTGTAATTTGGTAGGGCTTAGCATATTTTAAACGCGAGATTAGACACTTGGGTCTATTAAAGAGAGAATCACATACACAGGAGTGCATTAGAAAATCCAAGTAGGATTTTTTGATTCTATAACACATGATGGTGTACTTTCATGGTTTTCAATGTAGAATTGGACTAGCTACCTACATTGTTTTAAGGCATGAAGAAAAAAGTGTACTAAGGCATGGGAAATTGGAGTTGAAGGTAAGTACAAGTGTGTGTGGAAATGTGAAGAAATTGAAGTGAGTTTAGTTTAAAATGGATKGTGAGTCTGTGTAGTATAGTAGTTAGTTGACAGAGACATGTAGAATTTACAAGGATGTTGTTGGGGCAACATTGGACATAAGTGGGGGAGGATGTAAGGATTTTTGTTTTCCCATAAAGAACAAATTCACTTTCCACATGTACTATCTTGAAGGTGAAGGAAAATGGGATGAGTCGGTTGTGACTTAGGAACTTGACATGGTGTAGCCACACACATTACAAGCTGCATTGCAATATGGGTGAGGTGCTCACTAGAGTGAAACAAGTTGTGCATATGGTTCTTAACGCTTTGTCTTAAGTTGCGATGAAAAAAGTGTCATTGTCTTGGTGGAGAAAAGGGATGATAAAGATTAATGGATAATACATCATAGTCAAAGATGGAAGAGTGTAAATTTATAGGTTGGATAGGTCTGCAACATGATAAGGTTGTAGGTAGAAAGTGAATCACTAGAAAGAACACCAAAACAAGGAACACCTTAGTGGAAGTGTTTTGGGTTGCAACACTTGACATGCATAACTTAGTTGAGAAGATGGGTGTGGGAGAGTCACCCACTAATGAGTGGTGTGGTAACAATTGAAGCATTGTGTTCAGTGCTATAGTGTCTTATGGAAACATTCAAGGTGCAACAGAGTTTGCAGTGACAATGATCCAAGGAGGGAGAACACTAACAAGATCTTCAAGAGAACTACTCCAATTTGAGGCCTACAAGAGGCAAAAATCAGTGTCTGTAAAGAAAGAGTTCAATCAACATGTAGGTCCAAGTTTGCAAGAAAGACATATAGAAACACTTAATGAATACATGGATTTCCCCCCTTCTTTTAAAGGTGGGAATGTGGTATACTATGTTGCTAATTCCCAAAAGGTGGCGGGGGCACACAACTCCTCCCTACAGGTAATTCCCTTCTACTTGTCTAATTAATTGAGTTAAATAGGCTAATAAGGGCTTGGAAGTCTCAAATAGTTGTGTTAGTTGAATGCCATCTAGTTCTTAGTCAACTTAGTAATGTAGATTGGGGTTGTAAATATGATTTGAAAGGGAGCCTCTTTTATTATATCCTATCATAAGGAAGTATCTAGTGGAGTGATTGTAATGTGGAATGACATTGGAAATGTCAACCAAATAAGGTTTATGGCAGGAAATTCAAGACATTAAGCTATTACCCAGATCCCAACAAATGGTCAAAACTCTGTATTGTCAGAATCCATGCACCTACTAATCCTAGAGACAAAGAATGATATGCAATCTAGGGTACAAATTAATATTGGAGAAGCTTTGGCTCGAGGAAATTTTAGCGATACCTCTTATTCACGTGTTGCAAAAGGGGTTTTGAAAAATATTGAAAGAGGAATCTCCACCTACAATTTCAACTTCATATGTGCATTGGAGAGTAAGCTACACCAATTTTTATTTGAACCTATATTTCAAGTATTTGTTGCTTAAGAATTAATGGCAACACCACATTTTTGTGAAGATAAAAATTGGATTAATTTTAGTGAATGCTTGCATATTATAAGGGAAAAGTGGGAGGATGTATTTACAATACAACTATATTTGGGTGGTGAAGATTTTATGTGGTGTATTTACAATACAAATACATTCCTTGGCTAAGGTTTGGAGTAGGACATTAACATTCCTTGGCTAAGGTTTGGGAAGTTTTGATTGTAAGGGGCCGTTTTTTGTTGCTATAGATTTACTTTGCTTGTTTAGAATATATCAAGGATAGAAGTTCAAGGTAAAGTTTGAGGAACCATCAATATAAATGTGCCAAGAATAATGGATCTAAGGGATAATGGCATGGTTTATGGGGAGACCCAAGGTTCAATTGGGCCATGGATATTGAGTGAAGCAACCATTTGAAAGAAAGAAGGAAAGATATATGTTCCATCAAAAGGGGGATATGTTGAAGAGGCCAAGAGAGGGTCAAATCAAGGGAAACAATTATTGATCTAAGAGGGGGGCCCTCCCTCTTTCTTGGAAGAGAGGTGATTTTCAAGCTAAGAGGGAAGTTTAGTGAGTTGAATGTGAGGAAATCACAATATATGAAGGCCTTGCAATAACTCTATCTCAACACGTTGGAGAAAAACCGAATGGTTGTATATTCCCACCTTCGCCTCCCATACTTGGTTGAGTATGTGGTCATATACCATGGATGAAAGAGGGTGGAATGTTGAACATGTTCATGATTGGATTCTAGTTTCCCTAAACATTAGTTTTGAGGCTGCATGTATTCCTGTCCAAGAGGTTGGGAGAATGTTGGGAGAAAGAAGAGGAACCTCACTTACTTTCGAGAAAACAGACACAACACTCCCTATTGTAGGGGAAGGCTAGTATAAGAAGTAGCATTTACCAGATAGAGGGGGGATAAAAGTAGTCTTTGACCAATTCCAGAATGGGATCATCCTTTTTAAGTAGGACAAGGACTAAAATATCTTCAAGGGAATTTTATATATTTCCATCAAAGACATGGACAATTTTGATGTGGACAATTTTGCATGGAGGCATTTCTCCCAGACCTCTTCATGAAAGATTGTGAATCTATGGTGCATGTACAAATATATGAGATGCGGGTTTATGATAGTATTTTGAATTATCCAATCACATTCTCCATTAACCTTGTGTAAACCATTCCATTTTGTGTTTGTTGCACTAAGTGTAAGGAACAATGTTGGATAATTATAAGACGTAAGTTAGGTATGAGCTATTTGTTACCTCTTTATTCCATTTTATTTTAATGGTATCCATATTTTGTATTGATCAAATGAGGAATTAACTCGAAACTGATTCCATTAGACACAAAATCAATCCTAAGGCCAACTAAGGAGAAAAAACAACACACGCTAATTAATCTAGGAGTCAAGAATGCAAACAAACCTTCTCACAAAGAAGCGCTAGTTGGTGATGGAATCCAACATCACAAAATCAATGCAAAAAGGGGCTGAGTTTCAGTAGGTGGGAAAGTTACATTGACAACATTCTTAACAAACTAATGCCCTGGTGCAAGTTACCTCACCGAGCAATGGGCAACCCTCCAAGGAGTCTGAGTGGTCTAGCCAACGCCGATCCTAGGTACAACACCACCTTCCCTGTGTTGTCACCTTGTGTAGGAAGTCTAAAATATTATGGCCTCTATAGTAGCACATACTATACCAAAGCAGAGGGGGGGCAATCGAAAATCGACACCAAGACCAAAAAGGCAGGGTTGATTACTCTGAGGGCCCCAATGCGACCTTGTGATTGACCCTTGTGTTAGAAGGGCTTCCCAAAGTTAGTGATATATAAACTGAATTTCACTCCCTAACTTAAGGCTTTATGTTTTTTTAGCAACTTTGGAAATTTATTCTGACAATCCTATTCCAAAGCTCTACACCTAATCTAATATGGGTTTGAAGATCCCTAGAAAATTTGCTAGATAAATTTTAATTACTGCTTTATTTTAGGTTGTTGTTACTCAAAGGAGTGGTCGTGAAACTGATGGAGTTTTGACTCGACTCTTTAAACCATGCAAGAGGAAAATGAAATGCAATAATTTCAACTTCGATGACAGCTAGGTATGGGAAGGAGCAATAGGTTTTAAGCAAAGAAATAATTTCTTGATAGATTACTATGTGTGTAGTACTGCTAATGACAAAAAGTATGAGCTAATTATCTGGGTAAATGGAAGCAAAATGACCCAAATTTAAAAAATACCATGCAAATGTTATAGTTCACTTAGTACACCTATACAACATTGAATCAAATGTCATCATTTCTAACATAGTAAACTTTTATGATTACACATACCACCATACACATCTTGAATACTCATAAGGATCATGGGGGCTTCGCCTTGTTGACCAATATCTTATCATGT
Source organism: Picea engelmannii (assembly GCA_009831015.1). Classification (NCBI taxonomy): domain Eukaryota; kingdom Viridiplantae; phylum Streptophyta; class Pinopsida; order Pinales; family Pinaceae; genus Picea; species Picea engelmannii. The sequence continues at coordinate 350,784 of ML789959.1, forward strand.
TCATTCATAAAGGGGTTTTTTTAATTATGAAAAATAGAGTCAATATATTGTAGGTATTGGGAACCTTGTTGAAGGTAACCCAAACTTGGAGAGAGATGTAATATCACCTACATAACAACAATTGTGATGTGAACATGTTCTATAATATTTTCAATGAGGCAATAATACATATGTTCATGATGATAATCATGTTAATTACAATATGAAACCATAACATGTGTAACATGATACATTTGAATTCGGGTCATAATACCTCTATGAAATAAATGTTACTTATGGTTGAAATATGTGATGAATGGGTGTTGCCTTGATGAGGGACCAAAAATATTATAATAAACAAATCCCACTAGAAAAGTGCTTTGAACATGTTGATAGCTAACCATTGATAATCCTATGTTGATGGTTCAAAAATAATGAAAAATAGTCATATTACATGTTCATTGGTATTCAACTAGATCTAGCTATGGTCATCATGATGTACAAATTATCCATATGGTGACATTAGTGAGGGCATGTGTCATTGATTCTAGAAAGGCACTGTTGAAGGCATGAGGTGAAAATGTTAACATGGGGATGTAAAATGAACATAAGGAAACAAAATTAATTAAGCACCATCAAAGGTAGGAGGAGAGCATTGAGAGGAAGGAAATTTCATGGAAATGAAGGTGACCTTATAGTTATAGGCTATGGGATGCAACTGCCAAATATAACCTCTTAGGGAAGATAGCAAGGGAGTGGTGACTAGTCTCAACTAAGGAATGCCATATTGAATTCATCCCTAATAAATACAATGAACAAAAGGGAGATAATCAAAGACGAACGGATCAAGGAAATAGGTGGTCAATAAGAGAGTGAATGAGGAAGATGGCAGACCCAAAAGATTTATCCTACTAGCTGCAACAATCAAGTATACCCAGTATTATACTCCTCCAAGAATCACACCCTGGAGATGAACTCCATCCTTCTTTTATAGATGAATCCCTCAACTACCTCCATAACAAAATATTCAAGAAAAAATTGGACATTTTTCCTCAGGTGAAGCAACTCTTATAAAAACACAAATTTAATATGGCTTCCTTTTATTGGGAAAAAATGTCCTTGAGAAGGTCAATGATTCCAAGTGTTTACATGTGAGCCTACAATGTCTTGCAAATAGAATCACACGGAGGAATTCCTCCCATGACAATAAATTTATTCAATAAAACCCTCAACTATATCCAATGATCTCCTTTAGCTTTGTAATCTATGCTAGCTTCCACCTACATTGTCATTAAAAATTTTACTTAAGGAAAGCACTTCTCATCTCAAAAAATCATGATCACTACATTCCAACAACTAAAACACTATACATTGTGGGGATATATTAAACCTATGAAAGTGTTGTTGACACTATAGGTATGGATTTCTCATTATAAGTACTATTGGGTTGTGGTGAGTTTGGATGTTATAGACCTGAAAAATGAGTATTGATAAAGATGCCTCTTTCAAGGTAAAGATAAATATTCTCTCTTTTAACAATTCCTTTTGACTTACTTTTAGAGGGATATGTATGAGTTCTCAATTAATTTTCACATGATTGTATGTTACTGTCAAGGTACATAACATTGTTAAACATTTGGGATGGACTAGCAAACTTTCTTTCCCTAAGTAGAAGAGAAAATCTAGACTTTTGGAAGCAACAAAATCTACCTTGGCAATAAATTTATAAGTTTTGATATTATGCAAATACCCACACCTCTTATTGAAGTAATATATCATGCTTTAACCATTTCTTATTCTTAAAGAGTTAAACATTGTCAAGTAGTATTGGTGGTACTTCAAAATTTTGTGTGGGAATGCAAGAAAATGAAGATTGCAGCCAAACATTGCTACACTTCAAACGTGACTTCTTTTCATTTTTGCACACCATTCCTGTTGTATAAAGATGGGAGAATAAAGGCTCGGAAAATGACATGGTTTTATCCACATATGGTACTAATTAGCCTAAGGGAAGCCTCGTTTTCCAACAACGAGATCCTAAGATGAAGAAAGCCACTGGAAATGAGTGCAGAGTTACCTCTTTCAATTATCTGAATTTTTTTCAAAAGAATGAAAAACCAAAGCATTCATGGACTATTAAAATAATTGTTGTTTTTAGGAATTTAGATTCCACTTAAATATATATATATATATATATATTCAAAGTAATATTTCATGTGGAATAGATAACAAAGGACCTAAACCAAATGATGGAGGTTCTGAAAATTCAGATGTTGAGTTTAGTGATGAATTATTGATTAAGAGGGTGGATAGAGGCTATGAGAATGTTGTAGGTGAAGGAGCAACTGGAAATGCAGTTTTGGATGCAAAACATTTGTTCCCACAAAGTTCAAATGCCTCTCATAGACTTCAAAATAATCTATGCACTCCGAAAATAATATGGATTCAATATATATCGACTAGCATTGCAAGGAATATGAGGTAGAATGTTAGATCAAACTTTGCAATTTTTCACTTGTATCCAAAATCGTAAAAACTTCCAAGTCTAAGGGTGTTGATCTATTAATGCTCTTAGAGATGATTTTGTGACTAATATTCTTTTCAACCTAAGACTATTCTCACAATGATGCCGATGTTAAAATTAGGATTTTAAATACATTTAACAAAGGATTACCGATTTCAGAGAGATATAGGATAGACATTACCAAGTTTTGTTGCATCTCCACAGGTTTGTTCAGATATGGGTGCTCCTTTGCCTCTATCGATGTCCAATCAAAATACTGGACCAAATATTGCCACTCCTCTGGACCGAATATCTCCACTCCTCTACCTCTGTCAGATGAGGTTTTGCTCCTTTGCGAACACGAATATGTATGACGATTGAGAATCTAAGCTAGTATGGGGATTTTCTCCACTGCGAATGCGATGTATGGTGTTTTTCTCCTCTCCTATTGTGTGTTGTCTAGTTTCCACCTCACGTGGGATCCAAGCTAGTCGATGGCCCGAACCCAAGTTTCTTTGTAATGAATGGGTGCGGGAGGATTACTTTGTTATTTGTATTATTTATTTATTTTTTATTATTTTTTGTTAATTTAATTAATACATATTTTAATTAAATTCATCATAATATAAATTTTAATTATGATTTTTTGTTAATTTTAATTAATATATATTTTAATTTAGAAATTTTGCAAGTTTGGGGACGGTATTAAAGGTTATAGGTGTTATATTTTATTGGGTTAGTAAGGGATTATAATGGGTATGGATTATATCGTTTAGGAATAAAAGTTATAAGGATTGTATGTGTTAATAGGTGTTATATATTATGAAGGTTGGTGTTGATAAGTTAAAGCAGTAAAGGTATATGTGTTATAGTTGTTAGGGGTAATGGGTTATAAGGGTTGATAATGATAAGGATTATAGGATTTAGGGATGATTGAGGTTAGTTTTAATGTAGGTTAAGGTTGGTAGTGATATGTCAAAGGGGTACTGAAGGGTATATATGTTATAGGTGTTAAGGATAAGGGGTTAAAACAATTAAGATAGATAAAATTTATAGGCATTAGGGGTGATAAGGGTTAGGGTTAATATAGGTTAACAATTGTAGTGGTTAAAATGTACAGAGTTTATGGGTTACTAATTATATGTTATAAGACGGATTACAAGATATATAAGTTATATATATGGATTATGGGTTGGGTGTTATGGAGGGTAAGGGATATATAGGTTAGTGGTTATACAAGTTCAGGGTCTTAAGGATTATGCAAGTTTTAGGTTTAGGGGTTATGGTTTAGAGGTTATTTCTTAAAATGGATACAGTTTATGGGTTACCACAGCTAGGAGTTATATGGGTTAGGGGTGACATGAGTTAGAAGGGTAAGAAATTATAAAGGTTAGGGTGATAGGTTATAGGGGTCAATATTATATGCATAATGGGGATTAGGGGTTATAGGGTTATGGATGAAAGGGTATAGGAATCCAGTGTTATTTTAGTTAGATACAATAGAAGGTGTAAGGATTAGAGATTAGATGTATTTATAGATACCAAGGGTTCTAGTAGTTGTTAATGGGAAATGGGTTATTGAGATTATAGATGGTAGGGGATAGGGAGGTTATATTAGGGTTTATAAGCTTAAGAGGGTTATAAATGTTAGGGGTTATATGTTAACAATTACATAAGGGTTTGGCTTATAAGAGTGTTAGTGGAAACTTATTTGAACATGTACAATTTCTAGTTTTAAGGTTGTTTTACATTAATGTTATGTTACTATTAAGGTGAATTACAAGGTACACATATGTTCTATGTATGAAGGTAAGGCATATTAGTTCTCAGTTTGCTTGTGTAGAGTGTTAACAAAGGGAGGTCTTGTGTTAGACAACTTTAAAAGACAACTTTAAAATCCATGTTAACAATTACATATTTGTCTTATGAACAAGATATGGTACTATCCATTTTGAGGTTTGGCATAGAGATTGTTCATATAGACTACACTACATTGCACCATATAATCTCTACATAATCCATACACTCCTTTAAAACCATGTAACACCATTCAAAGACACATTCACAACCTCTAATCCCCATTCACAAGTCACTGTTTCCCATGTCTAGTTCAATGTAACAATGATGACATTTACGATGATGATGACCTTTATTGATCATTCTAGGTTGCTCATTCATGAGGCCAAAATCATATCAGCTCATGTAGTGGTTAAAATGTACAGAGTTTATGGGTTACAAATTATATGTTATAGGGATTACATAATATATAAGTTATATATATGGATTATGGGTTAGGTCATGTTATGGAGGATAAGGGATATATAGGTTAGGGGTTATACAAGTTTAGGGTCTTAAGGATTATGCAAGTTTAATTAGGTTTAGGGGTCATGGTTTATAGGTTAGTTGATAACATGGATACAGTTTAGGGGTTACTATGACTAGGAGTTATATGGGTCAGAGGTGACAAGAGTTACAAGGGTAAGAAATTATAAAGGTTAGGGTGATAGGTTACAAGGGTCAATATTATATGCATTATGGGTATTAGGGGTGATAAGGTTATCAAGGTAATGATTCACAATGATGATTTTAGGGGCTAAATTTCGCTCATGGGCTAATTTTCCATGTTTTTTCCCCAAAAACGATTCGCTATTCTAAAAATGATTCGCCCAAATTCTATAAGATAAAATTATTTTACCTTAAAAATCGCTAAAAATTTATACAAACTATATAAAATACTTATAAATTTGAATATTTTTATAAAAATATCGCCAAGAATTTTGTAGTTGGCATATGAAGGATTAGTAATATTCGCCAAGCTTTCTACATTTGAAATTAAATTTACATCCTTAAAATCATCCCTGGTAATGAATTATGAGGGTTAAGGGTGATAGGTTGTTGGGGTGAATGTTACACTCATTATAGGGTTGTGGGGTTATATTTATTAGGGTTTACAAGTGTTGGGGTAAAGGGTTATACGAGTTAGGCATCCTATCTGTTAGGTGTAGAGTTTATAAAGTTTGAGGGTTATAGAGTTTAGGGGTTATTAATAATAAGGGTTAATATATGAGTTAAGAGTCATAGGGCTTAAGGATTAGGATATAAGAGTTCAAGGTTATATTAGGAAGATATGTGTTTGGGGGTGTGGTTTGAGGGTTATAATGTTTATGGATTAACTTTTATAGGTGTTATAATTTTTAGGGATTAGGAGTTGTAGTGGTTATTTCTTATATTATGGGTTATAATGTACTGTGGAAGTGGTTATTTGTGTTGGGAGTCATATGGGTTAGGAATGAGATGGGTTATAAGGTTATGGATCAAGGGCTATAGGAATCCAATGTTATTTTAGTTAGATGCAATACAAGGTGTAAGGATTAGAGATTAGATGTATTTATAGATACCACAGGCTCTATTAGTTGTTATTGGGATAGGGGTTATTGAAATTATAAATGGTAGGGGATAGGGAGGTTATATTAGGGTTTATAATCTTAAGAGGGTTATAAATGTTAGGGGTTATATATTAACAATTACATAAGGGTTTGGTTTATAAGAGTGTTAGTGGAAACCTATTTGAACATGTGCAATTTCTAGTTTTAAGGTTGTCTTACATTAATTTTATGTAACTATTAAGGTGGATTATAAGGTACGTGTATGTTATATGTATGAAGGTAAGGAATATTGGTTCTCAGTTTCCTTGTGTACAATGTTAACAAAGGGAGGTCTTGCGTTAGACAACTTTAAAAGCCATGTGTAGACATAGTCAAACACCAAACTTTGGGTATACTGGGAAGGTTTAAATAGGAGTTATATCCACCACCTATTATTCATATAATTATGTCTTGGTTCCTAGCAGTGTTAAAATTTTGTGTTCAATTTGAACATTTTTTCCTATATTGAAAATTTTTTGCATGTGGTTTTGAAGAGGAACTTGTCAACTAACTTGGAGTAAATTGTCAAACCATAAATTTTACAAGTTAGATAACTACCTACCCATTACCCATCATTTTCTCCTTATAAGGATACTTTTATAAACCAACTCTTATATGCATATATATATATACATATAAATGTTTAATGATTTTCTTTGTTTTATGTCTTTGTCCTCATAAGTGACCCACATAAAGTCATAAAACAAGGAAAAAGAATTACACACCCAAATATAATTTTAATTTTGATTTTACATGTTTAATTCTTTTTAATATTTCTAGTCTTTTAAAAGTTAACAATGAAATTAATTCATTTTCTTGCAAAAGAATTTGTGGGTTGGAAGAAGCATAAGTTGAAACTTAAAATATTGGGGAACCATGTACTTTAAGAAGGGATGATATAAATTTCAACGATGAAAAAAATAGAGGGAGAAATGTGTCTATAATGCACCACTTGAAATAAAAGAAAAACCATTTCCATGTAGATTTCTATGAACTTTTTTTCTTATGAATGAGTCAATTAATTTTGAGAGCCCAACATGTAAAGGGAGAAAAGTGTATAATGTATCACTAGAGATATTTTGTAGTACAAAGTTCAAATAAAAGAAAAACCATTTGAATTAATTGACATGGGGCATAATAGGTGGTACCATAGAGGGTAAACTTATGTTATATCATTTATCTTTGGTTTTAATGCATCACGTGTGAGGGCTTGAGACACCACATACTAGACAACATACAAATAATCTTTGTCTTATGAACAATATATGGTTATACTATCCATTTTGAGGTTTGGCATAGAGATTGTTTTGATAGAATACACTCAATTGCACCATATAATCCCTACATAAGGAATCATTGTTCTAAAACAACTACATTTGAACCCAAAATCCATAGGCATCCTCTGATGCCGCCCAAACAATTGGCCTTGACGTCAGATTTTACCTTTTAAAATTTGTAATTTTCTTGTTTTTTTTCAAATTGTTTCCGACGATCGTCATGCGCCAAGATATAAGAGATAAAAATATTGAAATCTACCAATATCCTACCAAATAAACATTCCTTGCAGAGATAAGAGTCTTGGAAGCTATCAATATCCTACCAATCAAATGATGTTTGGGCCATAAGGGTTTGTCAAAGTTCATTTGCAAGCTAAGTCAGTTCAGAATTCGCATGTGACATAAGACTATCATTATATAGTCAAATTGATACATTTCATTGTCATGCATCATGTGTCAATGCTTGAAACACCACAAAGGAAACATACAAAGAATATTTGTCTTATGAACAAGATATGGTACTATCCATTTTGAGGTTTGGCATAGAGATTGTTCTTATAGACTACACTACATTGCACTATATAAGCCCTACACTCCTTGCAAACCATGTAACACCATTCAAAGACACATTCTTGCGACAAATTAGTTATACTATCGACGAACGTTTTTCGTCGATCGTATAGTTAATCTGTCACAAGATTATTTGCATTCATCTCTATTGCGACGATATCAAGTGATGATTGGATTCATTTCATATTTGGTTTATCAAATTGAAATTAAAATTTGATACTTTGCAGGTTAGTTGTACCTTGAGTCAAATACAAATATGAAATTAGGAATCATTAACATATCTACCAGAACATATGAAAAATAGGGTTTATGGTTTACATGATGATATGATGATGGAATAAAGTGGGCATGTGAGTCAAATTTGAGTCCAAAAACCCTCCCATATTGTTAAGTCATGCAAATAGTCTATCCATTTCAAATTCCAATGCACACAGAAACAGTTTGAAAAAAAAATCAATGTTGGCCCCATTCACATGTCACTGTTTCCCGTGTCTAGTATTTTTATGGTGTTGATTAAGCAATCAATGAAAAAGAGGTAATTTTCATCACAACTATGACACAGATACATTATATATACAATATTAATATAGAACCTGAAATAAAAATGAAGAAAGACTGATGCAAACTTAAAACTTGCGTCAATCAATTTGTGTACTTTGAAAGAAAATTAGGGTTTACGGTTTACATGATGATTTGATGATGGAAGAAAGTGGGTGTGTGAATCAAATTGGAGTCCAGAAACCCTCCCATATCGTTAAGGCATGCAAATAGTCTATCCATTTCAAATTTTAGTGCATACATAAAAATTTTGAAAAAATTTCAACATTGGCCCCATTCACAAGTCACTATTGCCCGTGTCTAGTCCTAATACAATTTTCCTTCCTTGTTCCTTGTAAAATTCATTTGAAATTACACACGTCCCCGCACATAGTACTGTAAGGGAGTATTTTTATGGTGTTTATCAAGCAATCAATGAAAAAGAAGGTTTTTTCATCACAACTATGACACGAATACATTGCATATACAATATTAATGTAGAACATGAAAGAAAATGAAGAAAGACTGATGAAAAATTAAAACTTGCATCATCCAATTTGTGTACTTTGAAAGAAAATTAGGGTTTATGGTTTACATGATGAATTTTTGATGGAATAAAGTGGGTGTGTGAGTTAAATTTGAGTCCAAAAACCCTTCCATGCCATTAAGGCATGTGAATAGTCTATCCATGTCAAATTTGAGTGCATACATAAACAATTTGAAAAAATTTCAACGTTGGCCCCATTCACAGGTCACTTTTTCCCGTGTCTAGTCCTATTACAATTTCCGTTCTTTGTTATTTGTAAAATTCATTCGAAATTACACACTTCCCCACTTCTAGTACTGCAAGGGAGTATTTTTATGGTGTTGATTAAGCAATCAATGAAAAAGATGGATTTTTCATCACAACTATGACACAGATACATTGTATATACATTAATGTAGAACCTGAAAGAAAAATGAAGGAAGTGATGTAGGAGCATCGTCAACAAGCACACGTGGAGAGACAAATCAACACCTCAGCACATCGTTGAATCATTTCCGAATCTTAAACACTGGCGTTTCCTGAAAATCTTTCTCAAACTGATTGAAAACTGAAGAAGATAAAAATTCTTGGGATTGAATGATCACGAGTGATCTGGGAGTTTCACTCCTAGACTTTAATTTAACCGAACTTAAGTAGCTGTAAGTTTTTTTTCGTCGAGAATATAGATAGTCGAGGGGAACCCTAGGAACCTTCTTGTATAAGTAGAGGTATTGTATGACTAAATGAGGTTGTTGGAGGAGTATTGTTACTGAATAGGAGGTAGAATAGTTCTTAGAGAGATCTCAAGAGAGGTGAGGAGAGAACTGAGACTCTGTGGCATTCCATCCTGCACATATTGTAGCCAAGCATTCAGATTAATAGAAAATAATAGATTTCACTGTTTAAGAATTTATGTATGAATGAATGTTTGTTTTGTGCTATCAGTGTGTTTATGTATGCTGTAGATGTATGATAGGTTTCATATGCAGTAGGAAGACATATTTCTCTATCTTTGTTGAGTTCAAAATATCGTTCTGGGTTCTTTAGGCTGTGCAAGGAGTGCACAACATAACATTGGAGGTTATGTAGCTAGCGCAAGGAGTGCGCATTTGAGAGATCAAAACTCAAGGGAAACCTCAAGGTTGTTGAATACCTTAGAGGATAAACTATGCAAAGGAACCATAGAGAGATAGAGTCACTAAGAAATTTGTAGTGCTTTGCTAGGTGGTAATTGAGCAGGTGCAGGTGTGCACAAAAGTACTATGTTTAGAGTTCAGAGAGAGACAAGAGGAGTGTCAAAGAGAAGACACTCACAAAGTTGTTTAATACTCTGTAGAGATCTGTCAGGTGGGCATAGAGAAAGTGCAAGTGTGCACAAGGAGAACTCTATGTCGAGTTCAAAGAGAAGAGTATAAGAGGAAGATACTCACAGAGTTGATGAACACTATGTATAAAATGCTTAGCAAGGTGTGCTTCGAGCAAGAGGTTTCCAGGAGGGCACAAGAACCCTTTGAAGGGAGTAGAAGGGATGAGACCCTTAGGAGACTGAGTAAATCCAAAATATTAGGAGAGATAGCGTTAGCAGAAACACAAACAAGACCCAAGCAGTCGGACTCGCAGGAGGATCGAAGGCCGAAGCCTTTGAACACTTACAAGCTCTTCCAAGTCGGAAGAAATCGAAAGATCGGGAGGAGGAGTGAGATAAATTGTCGGATCAGCTGCAGAGGAAGAGATCTGGACCATAGAATCCACGTCCAAACATCCAAAGGAACTCATGAGGAGGATGATAGATCCCATCCATTAGAACTGGGCATGAAGGACCAACAAGATTTGGATCCAAGTAAAGTGCATGGGCCTTAACCCTTGGTGTGCACAGGGGAGTGGACTTGCCGAAGTCCCGAAGTCCTGAAGTGATTAGGGACCATCCATCATCTAAAGGGACAGGTGGCATATGATCCACAACTCTGGAGTGAGATCACTTCAGAAGTTTTTGGTTAAGGAGAAAGTGAAATCGTCGAAGTAGATCCTGGTTGTTGGTCGCCAAGAGCTACGTGTCAACAGATCTGAGACTTTGGGGAAAGTCACTTCAGAGGATTTCAAGTGTGGAGTGTGACAAAATCCCGAAGTCTCGAAGTTTGAAGTAGATCACAACCGTCTGTTGAGGAAGACACATGGTATAAATCCATCATCTTCGGGTGAATTACTCCAAGAGGAAAGCGAGTGTGTAGGAGTTAAAACTCCCGAAGCCTGAAGAGCCTAAGTGGATCATGGCCGTAAAATCTAGAAGGACACGCGTTGACAGATCATGTACTTCGGGAAGAAGTAAGCGCAGGAGTTGAAACTCACGGAGCCTGAAGAGCTGAAGTGGATCGTGATCGTTAGATACAGAAGGACACGCACCAACAAATTGTTTATTTGGGTGAAAGCGATCAGAGAGAAATCGACCATGAAGTTGAGACTTCCGAAGGCTAAAGTCTCGATGTGGACCAGAGTTGTTGATTTGAGGAGGACAGATGGCAGAAGATCTACCATTTCGGAGAAAAGTCACTCTGGGAGAAAAAGGAGTGTTTTGAACAAGAACTCTCGAAGGTCGGAGAGCCAGAGTTTATCTGAGTTGTATGTTTGTTAAGCACAGGTGTCATCATATCCTCCACTTTGGAAGATAACCATTTCAGAGGAAGAAAGCGCAGAGAGTTTGAAACTCCCGAAGCCCAAAGAGCCGAAGTTAATCATATTCGTTGATCTGCGAACAAAAAAAATGACAGTGAGGAATCATTGTGGGGACAGAAAGTGATCGGACTTTAAAAATCTTAGAGCGGGCCGCAATCAAAACCATGGTATTTCCAAAGGGATACCCGATAGTTGATAGTGAATTACGGGGAGAAAAGCGGTGTGGTTGCAAACCACTCTAGGTCATCCCGCAATCACGTGCTTACGTGAGGACATAGACCGAGGTTACATGTGAAGGAAACGACTTGGCGAGGGGAGCTAGGGTTCGTTATTTAAATTCTTCAAAGAGTCCAGATTGGATTCCGTGGGTTTGAAAGAACCTGCACTTTGAAGGAAAGGGGACCTGTGTAAATTAGTTGGGGTCTAGAAAAGGACCAAAAAGTCAATCCGACTCCTTGATATTTAACAATCCTAGATCGGGAGGTCGTGCAACCTCGAGGAGAGAAGGGGGGGATCTGCATCAAAAAGACTAATGAAAAATTAAAACTTGCGTCAACCAATTTGTGTACTTTGAAAGAAAATTAAGGTTTATGGTTTACATGATGAATTGATGATGGAAGAAAGTGGGTGTGTGAGTCAAATTTGAGTCCAAAAACCCTCCCATATTGTTAAGGCATGTGAATAGTCTTTCCATGTCAAAATTCAATGCATACAGAAACAATTTGAAAAAATTTCAACGTTGGCCCCATTCATAGGTCACTGTTGCATGTGTCTAGTCCTAGTACAATTTCTGTTCCTTGTTCCTTGCAAAATTCATCCGGCAGTACACACGTCCCCACATCTAGTACTACAAGGGAGTATTTTTATGGTGATGATTAAGCAATCAATGAAAACAAAGTATTTTTCATCACAACTATGAAAAAGATACATTGTATATACAATAATGTAGAACATGAAATAAAAATGAAGAAAGACTAATGAAAACATAAAACTTGCATCAACCAATTTATGTACTTTGAAAGAAAATTAGGGTTTATGGTTTACATGATGAATTGATGATGGAATAAAGTGGGCGTGTGAGTCAAATTTGAGTCTAGAAACCCTTCCATATCATTAAGGCATGCAAATATTCTATCCATGTCAAATTTAGGTGCATAAAGAAACAATTTTAAAAAAATTCAACATTGGCCCCATTCATAGTTCACTGTTGCCCGTGTCTATTCCTAGAACAATTTCCGTTCCTTGTTCCTTGTAAAGTTCATTCGATAGTACACACATCCCCGCATCTAGTACCACAAAATCTTTGTTTTGTTCCTAATATCCTAATTTGTTTTGTCCTTTGAACATGGTGTAGTCCCCAAGATCCATTATTTTTGTACAAAACATACAAATGGCATAAAATGTCCCACACAAAGACCAAATATCCGCTACATAAGTATTTTGTCTTTTTTCAAGGACTATGTAACGAATCTCAATTCTAAGAAGATTCAAATAGGACCTAAGAACCTTATGTTATTTCCTTAACCATGGGTGGCATAACACTATCATTCAATAGTTAAATTGTTACATTTCATTGTCATGCATCATGTGTGAGGACTTGAGCCACCATAAAGGAAACATAGAAAGAATATTTGTCTTATGAACAAGATATGGTACTATCCATTTTGAGGTTTGGCATAGAGATTGTTCTTATAGACTACACTACATTGCACCATATAATACATACACTCCTTGCAAACCATTTAACACCATTCAAAGACACATTCTTGCGACGAATTAGCTATATTATCGACGATCTTTTTTTGTCTATAGTATAGCTAATTCATCGCAAGATTATTTACATTTGCCTCTCTTACAATGATACCAAATGATGCTTGGATTGATTTCATATTTGGTTTATCAATTTGAAATTAAAATTTGATACTTTGCAAGCTAGTTGTACCTTGACTCAATTACAAATATGAAATTAGGAATCATTAACATATCTACTAGAACATATGAAAAATAGGGTTTATGGTTTACATGATGATATGATGATGGAAGAAAGTGGGTGTGTGAGTCAAATTTGAGTCTAGAAACCCTCCCATATCGTTAAGGCATGTGAATAGTCTATCCATATCAAATTTCAATGCATACAGAAACAATTTGAAAACATTTCAACGTTGGCCCCATTCACATGTCACTGTTTCCCGTGTCTAGTATTTTTATGGTGTTGATTAAGCAATCAACGAAAACGAGGGAATTTTCATCACAACTATGACAAAAATATATTTTATATACAATATTGATGTATAACCTGAAAGAAAAATGAAGAAAGACTGATGCAAACTTAAAACTTGTGTCAACCAATTTGTGTACTTTGAAAGAAAATTAGGGTTTATGGTTTACATGATGAATTGATGATGGAAAAAAGTGGGTGTGTGAGTCAAATTTGAGTCCAAAACCCCTCCCATATTGTTAAGGCATGCAAATAGTCTATCCATGTCAAATTTCAGTGCATACAAAAATAGTTTGAAAAAATTTCAACCTTGGCCCCATTCACAGGTCACTGTTTCCTGTGTCTAGTCCTAGTACAATTTCCATTCCTTGTTCCTTGTAAAATTCGTTTGACATTACACACGTCCCCACATCTAGTACTGGAAGGGATTATTTTTATAGTGTTGATTAAGAAATCAACGAAAAAGAGAGATTTTTCATCACAACTATGACACGGATATATTGTATATACATTAATATAGAACCTAAAATAAAAATGAAGAAAGACTGATGAAAACTTAAAACTTGCGTCAACCAATTTGTGTACGTTGAAAGAAAATTATGGTTTATGGTTTACATGATAAATTGATGATGGAAGAAAGTGGGTGTGTGAGTCAAATTCGAGTCCATAAACCCTCCCATATTGTTAAGGCACGTGAATAGTCTATCCATGTCAAATTCTAGTGCATACATAAACAGTTTGAAAAAATTTCAACGTTGGCCCGATTCACAGGTCATTGTTGCCCGTGTCTAGTCCTAGTACAATTTTCGTTCCTTGTTCCTTGTAAAATTCATTTGACAGTACACACGTCCCTGTATCTAGTACTATAAGCAAGTATTTTTATGGTTTTGGTTAAGAAATCAACGAAAAATAGGGATTTTTCATCACAACTATGACATAGATACATTGCATATACAATATTGATGTAGAACCTGAAAGAAAAATGGAGAAAGATTGATGAAAAATTAAAACTTGTGTCAACCAATTTGTGTATTTTGAAAAACAATTAGGGTTTATGGTTTACATGATGAATTGATGATGGAGGAAAGTGGGTGTGTGAGTGAAATTTGAGTTCATAAACCCTCCCATATCATCAAGGCATGTGAATGGTCTATCCATGTCAAATTTCAGTGCATACAGAAACAATTTGAAAAAGTTAAAACGTTGGCCCCATTCACAGGTCACTGTTTCCCATGTCTTTTCCTACTACAATTTTTGTTCATTGTTCCTTGTAAATTTTGTTCGACATTACACACATCCCTGTGTCTAGTACTGCAAGGGAGTATTTGTATGGTGTTGATTAAGCAATAAATGAAAAAGAGGTATTTTTCATCACAAATATGACACATATACATTGTATATACAATATTAATGTAAAACTTGAAAGAAAAATGAAGAAAGACTAATGAAAAATTAAAACTCGTGTCAACCAATTTGTGTACTTTGAAAAAAAACTAGGGTTTATGGTTTACATGATGAGTTGGTGATGGAATAAAGTGGGTGTGTGAGTCAAATTTGAGTCAAGAAACCCTCCCATATCATTAAGGAATGTGAATAGTCTATCGATGTCAAATTTCAGTGCACACAAAAACAGTTTGAAAAAATTTCAACGTTGGCCCCATTCACAGGGCATTGTTGCCCGTGTCTAGTCCTAATACAATTTCCGTACCTTGTTCCTTGTAAAATTCGTTTGAAATTACACACGTCCATGCATCTACTACTGTAAGGGAGTATTTGTATGGTGTTGATTAATAAATCAACGAAAAAGAGGGATTTTTCATCACAACTATGACACAGATAAATTGTATATACATTAATGTAGAACCTAGAAGAAAAATGAAGAAAGACTGATGAAAACTTAAAACTTGCGTCAACCAATTTGTGTAGTTTCAAAGAAAATTAGGGTTTATGGTTTACATGATGAATTGATGATGTAATAAAGTGGGTGTGTGAGTCCAATTTGAGTCCAGAAACCCTCCCATATAGTTAAGGCATGTGAATAGTCTATCCATATCAAATTTCAGTTCATATAGAAATAGTTTGAAAAACTTTCAACGTTGGCCCCATTCACAGATCATTGTTTACCGTGTCTAGTCCTAGTACAATTTCCGTTCCTTGTTCCTTGTAAAATTGGTTCGACAGTATACATGTCCCCACATCTAGTACTGCAAGGGAGTATTTTTATGGTGTTCATTAAGAAATCAACGAAAAAGAGGGATTTTTCATCACAACTCTGACACATATACATTGTATATACAATATTAATGTAGAACCTTAAAGAAAATGAAGAAAGACTGATGAAAACTTAAAACTTGTGTCAACCAATTTGTGTACTTTGAAATAAAATTAAGGTTTATGGTTTACATGATGAATTGATGATGGAAGAAAGTGGGTCTGTGAGTCAAATTTGAGTCCAGAAACCTTAATTAAGGCATGCAAATAGTCTATCCATGTCAAATGTCAGTGCATACAGAAATAGTTTGAAAAACATTTCAACGTTGGCCCCATTCACAGGTCACTGTTGTCCGTGTCTAGTCCTAATACAATTTTCCTTCAGTTTGACATTACACACGTCCCTGCATCTAGTACTGCAAGGGAATATTTTTATGGTGTTGATTAAGCAATCAACAAAAAACGGGGATTTTTCATGACAACTATGACATACATACGTTGTATATACATTAATGTAGAGCCTAAAAGAAAAATGAAGAAATGCGACAAATTGTATCCCATGTGTACTTTTGAAGATACTTGCGATGAATTAGCTATACTTGGAACCACATCATCCATTCCTTTGTTTATCCCATGTAAATATTCTTGCGACGAATTAGCTATACTATCGACAAACGCTTTTCGTCGATAGTATAGCTAATTCATCGCAAGAGTTTTTACATTCATCGCTCTATCGATGATATCCTTTCCTTGTCTCTTGCCGTTGAATTCCCTTCTTTGTCTCTCTTGCCAACGAAAATGTTTGCATAAGTGATGGGTACTAAATTATCCTTGATTATTATCCTTAATTTTCTCCTCTAGTACCTATTCTTGAAGGTTAAAAATATCAACATCATCTTAGAAGAGAATCCAATATCAATATATTGCTCTACTTCTATTAAGACTACTCTCTCTATGTTTTAAAAGATAACTATATGACACTACACTTAAATGACAAATTCCAACACTTGATGGTTTTAATTAGGTTTCATTTCATATTTGGTTTGTCAACTTGAAATTAAAATACGATACTTTGCAAGCTAGTTGTACCTTGAGTCAAATACAAATATGAAATTAGGAATCATTAACATATCTACTAGAACATATGAAAAATAGGGTTTATTGTTTACATGTTGAATTTATGATGGAAGAAAGTGGGTTTGTGAGTCAAATTTGAGTCCAGAAACCCTCCCATATCGTTAAGGCATGCAAATAGTCTATCCATGTCAAATTTTAGTGCATACATAAAAAGTTTGAAAGAATTTCAACGTTGGCCCCATTCAGAGGTCATTGTTGCCCATGTCTAGTCTTAGAACAATTTATGTTCCTTGTTCCTTGTAAAATTCATTCGACAGTACACACGTCCCCGCATCTAGTACTGCAAGGAAGTATTTTTGTGGTGTGGATTAAGAAAAAAATGAAAAAGAGGGAATTTTAATCACAACTATGACACATATACATTGTATATACATTAATGTAAAACCTGAAAGAAAAATGAAGAAAGACTGATGCAAACTTAAAACTTGCGTCAACCAATTTGTGTACTTTGAAAGAAAAATATGGTTTCAACGAAAATTCTATAGAAATGACAAACACGTTCATCGAAACTTCCTTGATGCAATACTATGACAACAATATTGATCACATCTATGATCATGATGGTATAAAAATGAAAGATCTTCTCTTGGTTTCAAGAAAAAAGTATCCTCTATTGAAGAAAGCCAACCATGTGAAGGTGGAAGCTCATATGGCCCCTCCCCTCCCCCTCACATCAATCTCAATTGATCCCCAATACCCAATCTATAAAATAGAAAATAATCGAAAGCAACGTCCTATTAAGATTCATGCATAGAAACTACAAAAACAAAAATTAATGAAGGTACATGAAATTATGTGTTTGTAAATGATATTTTTAGTTTACCATGTACTTTAGGATATTGGAAAATATTTTTAGTTTTCACATAATAATTAAACAACATGTAACATATGATAGAAAAACATCATATAAAACTTAAAAACATGTAATTAACCCATGACATTATAAATAAATCATTTTAAGAGAATAATTCATACAAACTAAAATATATAGTCACATACCTACTACAACCTCAACATCTGTATAATCATCCTTATTCTGTATCTTGATATTCTTCATCAAACGCGACATTTGTATCATCATCTAGTTTAGAAATGGTGTTGAAAGGATTGATGATATCATCATTGTCATCGATGTTATTTTCGAGCATATTTTCATCAACATCATTATCAAGGATTTCAATATTGTCTCCTATGCCTAGATCATGATCTTCTTCGTCTTCTTCATCTGATGACCCTACATGATCTTCTTCGTCTTCTTCATCTATCGACCCTACATGATCTGTCGACAAAAAAATGAAACTTTATATGTATTATTAATATAAATCACCACATTTATTAATATATTACCTCTCATTTTTTTTCATTCTACCTTTCCCCAACAGATGCTCATGATCTTCAATTTTTTTGATGGAGTTCACATCCCAAATGCGATCCACTGCATGCATATTTGGCGCTGCTAATTTAGGTAGATACTGAATAATATACATCATGGGTTGATATACCATATATCCCTCCACCATAGAAACCTCAGGACATGCTCTTTGTCTAACCAACACCTTCAATGATTTCAAGTGCCTCTCCACCATCCACATTGACCTTGTGTGAACAGGTCCACAAATTTTAATCTCAACTTGGTGTATGAGGTAGTGTTCTTGTGGATTGGAAAATGTTGGAGGTATATACTTTTTCATTTCACACATTAGACGAGGAATTTATCTCTTCCAATACTTTATATCATTTTCATGGATTTCTTTCAATGACAACCATCTACATGAGATCATGACACAAGAAAATAACATGTTTCAACATAACATAATATAATATATTACATTACAAGTAAAACACGTGTCATTAAGTACAACAATAATTTGAAAGAACATTTTGCATATAAATCACAACTACTTACCTCATGTATTTTCCAAGATCATATATAACTTGTTTGACGTTGTTGTCAAATTCGTTTGGGAGAGATAGCGGTAGAACATATTGTAAAAAAAAAAATGAATCGTTATTTGTTTGGACCAAAGTAGACAAAAAAAATAAAAAAATTAAAATATGTATAAGGCCAATATATATAAATATGTATACCAAAATTCTTACCTTAATGAAGGTATTCCAATCATGTGTTTTTACCCCACGAAATTCACCTTTCTTCGTTAAGATATTATTTATGTTTGAAGCAAAACCCGTGGGAAATTTAATTCTTTGAATGACCTCTTTTACATCATTTATTTTTTGCTCTGTTAATAACCATGGAAGGTTATTCTAGTCTAGTCCATCTGATCTATTTGATCGGATCACACTTTGCATTGCATGATTGGATTCTTGAATGTTAGTACAAATTTTGACAATTTTTTTTCCCTCCTACCATCTATGATTCGCCATAACGTTTCTGTCACATTCTTCCCAATATGCATTGTATCAAACAAATGAACTATTTTTAGCTCCTTATAGTAGGGAAACCTCATGAATTGAGTGGGATAACATTTCATTCCTAGAGGAAGCCCATTATTAATACCTTCATGATAACGACCTTCATGAAGCATAAAAGAAATCACAAAAATAATTATCAAATACGGTAAAATAAATTCAATGATTAAAATAAACATTCAAAAAATTACATGATATACGACACTTAAAGAAATTGAGTACCTTGATAATTTCTATTATATTCCAACCTCCATAGGTGAGGTGTCATTATTCGTGGTTTTAAACCAGTCTCTTCTTTCCCATTGAAAATATGTCTTTTAGTAGTACGATACCTATGGTTCTTAGGGAGGAGGTGCCTATTCTCGTCAAACACCACCTTTCCTAAACTTTTTGAATGATGATACTTCATCTTAGGACCACAATCTGGACATGCAAATTTATCCTTTGTTTGAAGACCTGAAACAAATGGATTAATGTCAATTATACAATGAGATTATTTAAAAATTAAACATGCAACATGATATCATTAAAAACTTATATAGTATTAAAGAGAAATATTAGAGTGCAACATAACACAAAAATGTGTTAGTCCTGGGGCATCATGAATTGTCCATAAAAGTATTCCATGAAATTTAAATTTCTTCTCCCCGATTGGTTTACAGATGTCATGCATAGTGATGCCAACCCATAACTTTAGTAGCTTGTCGATAAAAGGATCGATATATACATTCATATATTTAACCTGGTACTTACCTAATTGTTTGAAATTACACATAATTACTATAACCATGATATCATGTATATATAAGTAAATAAATAAACAAAAGATATTATGCAAAAAATGAAACAAATGAGAATGTTAGATTCAAAAAATTAATGTAAACAAATACCTGGAACAATCATTGTCAACATTATGTGCTCCCTCTTTATTGACATCCAAGGAGGAATGTTATTGTTGATAACAAAAATAGGCCACACTGAGTAAATATACCTAAGCTCTTTGAATGGATTAACACCATCAACTGCCAATGAAAGCCTAACATTACGAGGTTCATCTTTTGAAATCTACCCAATTTTCCTCAATTTCCCTAAATGCAAAACCATCGACAGACATTCGAAGAACACCATCTCCACTTTTGTTACGTGCATGGTAATCCATAAATTGTTCTATGATTTCACACCTGAACAATCGCTTCAAACGTGGAATTATGGGAATATGACGAAGAACCTTTCGAGACACCCTTTTTGTTACTTGATCGGTTCAACATCTACTAATAAGACATTGTGGACATTTTTTTTTCGAAGCATGTTGTCCATAATATATAATATGTTATTGTAGTTGAGTTTTGAGATTTGGGCAAGAACCAGACTACCAATGTACCAGAGTTTTGTATCAATCTAGATGTAGAGGAGAAAGAGACTGTAACCTTGTCTTGTATTTGACGAGGAACATCCTTTGATTACTTATGTATGAGAATCAAGCTATGAGAAGAACCTGATATGTTAATATAATTGGAGGCCCATATTTTGCATATATCTTGTGTATTTAGTATTCTGAATGTATTGAATGTTTCTTTGTATTATCTTTTATGTCTTATATATTTAAATTACTTCATTTTGAATGGCGACACAACTTTGTTCTCTTTATTCTTAATTGGGAGATATCCATAATTACTACGGGTTAAATCTATCTTGCACGAGACCAATATGAATCTAGATAACTCAGAGGTCTATCTAAGTATTATCCTTACCCTTCCCTCTCTTTCTTGTCTCGGTTTCACTTCGGGTGAGACTTTGTCCCTCTCGAGAAGATGAAAATTCCAATGATTTAGACTACTTCGATACCTTTTTTTGGTAAATTAAGAAGGACCCTGGTCTGATCACTTTTACGCCAACAAAATGGTTATGTTGTTGGGACCTATGTTTTAAAAGGGGACTTGTGAGGAGAATGCTTCCACTGATCTATAGATCTGATATTCGAAAATGGTGGGAAAGAAATTGTGACACCTTTATATGGAAGGAAGATGAGTTGCGAGGTAAAAGAGAGAGGGATACAAGAGATTATGTCTTTTATTCAAAAAGATTGAGTGACCAATATGAACCATTCTAAGTAAAATTCCTGGAAGAACTATTCCATTGGATAGATTGGATACCAGAAGCCCAAGAATTTCAAGAATGTGTTAAGAAGACCTGTACTTGGGATACAGAGAAGATCACAACACTTCATTAGCTGGATCACCAGATTGCACGAGCAGTCAATTTCTGGGTTAATACGACTCTGGAGGGATACATCATTGAATTCGCAACTTAGAATCACCAATATTTTTCACGGGTAGAAGAAATTTTAAAGAAAGGTGCACGCGGAAGAATGTTGAGGGAAATTGCCTTGTGGATCAAATAATTCTTGATGGAGGAGAGGATGATAACTATTCCCTCGACTGAGATGGCAGCTTAAACATGTACGCTTGGGGTAGGGTGATTTTATGATATGATCATGACCTGAGAAGGGGAAAGGGTTCTTTGAAAGATGGGGGAAGATCAAGTAAAGAGCGAGCCTTAA
Organism: Picea engelmannii; assembly: GCA_009831015.1. Taxonomy (NCBI): domain Eukaryota; kingdom Viridiplantae; phylum Streptophyta; class Pinopsida; order Pinales; family Pinaceae; genus Picea; species Picea engelmannii. The sequence goes on from ML789959.1 coordinate 372,827, forward strand.
GGAGAGCCGACCTTGTTGAGAAGTGGTGGAACAGAAAGATGAAGAAAGCAACGAAGCAGTCTGAGGTGTTGTGGAAATAAATCAGATCAAAAGGAACAGAGGAAAGAAAGAAGGAAGAGTTGAGAAAGGTAAGAAGACAAGAAAGATTGGCCAGTCTAATATTATAACAGAGAGAAGGGCAGAGAGAAATGAGTCCACAGATGGAAGGACAAGAATAGGAGGGCGTAGAAGCAAGAGAAGACGAATAAGGTCTAGATCTTATAGAATACAGAGAAGATTCAGTCCCGATACAAGGAAATATCGGGAATTAGGCCTAAAAGGTTTCTCCAAAAGAAGAAAATGAGACCCCTCAAATCAAAGAAACCCACCCAAAATTCAGTGGAACCAGCCCCGAATCACCCGTTCCCCATTTGTTTTCTATACCCATGGTAAATTCTACACTGCCTACTTTTGTTATTTCTATTCCATCACATCCAGTTAGTTAGAATCATTCTATAAGTATAAACACTGGGAGGATATTGGGATCCCTAGGATTATCACAACCAAGACTGTTAGGTTTCATTCTAATAGGAGTAGTGAGACCCACAATGGCTGAAAATATGGGAGGATCGATTGCCCCATTCCCATAATTCTAGGGTAAAGGGGAGAAGGATATAGAGAAACATTGGTTCTTATGTGAATCCATTTGGAGATCTAGCGGGACTCTTGATGCAAGCAAGTTAGTAGAGTTTCAGACTACCTTGATAGGTCGTGCTCTCAAATGGTACATGCAGGCCATTGAACTAGGGGTGCAAGGACAAGAATTCACCCTTGGCCAAGTTTGTTTGGAGTTCATCACCGAATTCAAACTACCTCAGTCAGAGAAACTAGCTCTCTCTGAGTTGTGGAAGATTCAACAAAGGGAGGGAGAATCTTCCTGGGAGTACATTCAAAAATTTACATATGTTATTGGAATACTAGCGCGTCTAATTTACGAAGATCACCAGAGGGAATGGTACATCCAAGGGTTACTACCTATGAAAAGAATTCCTTTAATGAAACAACGGACAGCCACCTTAACAGAAGCCTTGGAACAGTTGATGAAGATCGAAGCCATGGAAGGTTATATAGGGAGTCTGAGGATCACCAGGCCTCCAATAGATGTATTTTTTTCGCAACTCCAGGGACAAATATTGGTGCTAACAAAGAAGATTAAATAATTAACCACACCAAGGCTAGGACGACCTCAGGTTTGGTGCATAGGATGATACATAGAAGGGCATATGGAAAATGAATGTTCGTGGATGAGGGGAATGGAACCTCCTCACAATCCAATGGGACCCTCTCCAAGACCAATGTGAGGAGTTTCAAAAGTATCTGCAACTCCACCATTCCATACACTAGGGCTATACAATACCTTCCCAGGCACTCAAACATCTCAGCCAATTGAGTATTGTGAGATTTGTGGACAAATTGGCATGCACTGAGGCAATGTCCTATTATGCATAAGTACACGTCTGCCCCCAATACAATACATTATTATTTATGCACATCTACGACCCATGCTACAAATCAATGTAGACTGTTGGACACACTTGTTGATATATTAGACTGGACAACATTCAGAATAAATGAAACCCCCCAAGGACCTGGAAGAGTCCAAGGAGGTGGGGTTGGAGGTGGATTAATAGGAGGGATAAATGGAGACAGAAGGTCATGCTGATGTTACAACTACAAAAGACAAGGTCACTTCGCCAGAGACTTCCCTCACCCAAGACGACCATGGTTCTCTCACTGCAGGAATAATGGGCACGCAACTAAAGACTGTCCAGAACTGATCATGAAATGGGAAGATCAAGTTCATCAACGAGGATATAATATCATAAGCTCATAATTGAAAATGGGAATAGTGGGAAAACCACCTAATATCAACATCATTACTCGCGAAGGAGCAAAAAATGGCGAGGATGCGGACAATCAACATAAGATACATAAAATTGTTCCCAAGGATGACAAGTATGAACCTTTGAAATAAAAATTATTTTTCAAATATGAAATAGAAGTATTTAAGAGAATCCTTTCTCCCGAAATAGAGGAAATTTCCCCTTAAGTTGCTACTCAACCTAAGCCGGCACAAGTTCCTACCTCACCCTCAACACCTAGAAACTCTGTAATAACAAGGAGACACCATGAGTAGTCTCAAAACGTAGTCAATCTTTGGTTTCAATTTTTCTCTGATATTCTTGGGGATGATAAACTTACAGAGAAGTTGAGAAACACTCTGTACCTGATACTAGGAAATGAGGGAGCCCCTGAAGTCACAGTAAGGAAAAAACTCCCTGCAAAGAATACCTAGAGAATACAAAGAAGAAAGGTGCAAACAAGAAAATAATTTATGTTAGAATCTCAGCTAGATGATTTTGAAATCAAATATGTCATACTAGATTTAGGATCTGTTATCAACATCCTACCCAAAAATACCTAGGAATATTTGGGAAAACCTCAGCTAGTATATTCCCCCATCCAATTGTAAATGACAAACCAATACTGCATTTTCCCAGTAGGAAGGATGGAAAATGTGGAAATAGATGTTGCAGGAGTTAAGACCACAACTGATTTTGAGGTAATTGAAATCATGGGAGATAAGGATACCTACCCTTCTCTACTCGGAATTGATTGGGCATCACTGATCTAAAGAGGGATACCATGACATTTGAAGCAAATGGAATCAAAGTAGTACAACCCTTAGGTCCATATTTAGGCCCTAGATACAATGAACCAGTCGACAACAACATGGAATCAAATTCTCTTGATCAATTATACAACATAACAACAGGGATGAGACAAGATTACATAAATCACACTGCATATGGATCAGTAAGTTAGAGAATCACACAATTTTCTAACGAAGATTCAAATTTGGTGTTTGATGGTTGGAAGCAAGGTTCATATAAGTGATTCTCAAGCCGATGTGCAACTGTCAGAGAAACAATATGGATTGGAACTAAGTTCATACAACACCCGACATACAATGGTACCTCGGAGATACACATTTTTCTTGCCAACATGGAAGACAAAATAATGATAGATAAAAGGATATATGTTCTTGATTTAGCTTTGCAAGATACCCTAGCTAGATGGTGGGCCACTCATAAAGCCTTGATTATGGAGTGGGAAGACACAAAATAAATGTTGATTCCAAAGTAGGGATCAACTGAAAGAAGAGATGAATATAAATTTTCAATATGTGCAACTTTTTGATGGATGGTATGACCCTAGAGTGCATATTAAGCATTGCTTAAAGCAGTGGAGATTTGTGGAAGTACCCTCTCACCTATGGGTTCAGGTATTTCTTCATTTGCAGGGTCCAATTCCAAAATTATGGTATATACATGAGGAGACCAGAAGACAAACAAATTGTTGGCAGACCTTACAAGATCAATTTTGAAAGGAATTCTCCTTTACAAGTTATTACCATGAGCTCAACACCATCCTTCAGAGAATCAGGGAAATGCTTTTCACTGACATTTTAAAAAAGAGATCAAGTCCAGTAGTAAGTGTTGACCATGTTTATTTGCTTCAATCTAGTCTAAGCTTTGAAATTGATAAGATAGTTGTACCTTGCTATAATCTTGAGAAAGACCTGGAAAAACCCGATGACTTAGAAGATCTTAGAAACTTGACCATTAAAGAAATTAAAGGCAATAGAAAGATTCAGGATACTATACCTAGTCACATGAATAGTTCCTATAACTATTCACTAAAGTTTCAGAAAGTTAATATAGGGAGTGAAGAGAATCCTAAGATAGATTCTATAGGATATTACTAGGATGAGCAAACTATGAACAAAGTACATAGCTTGTTGAGGGAGTATGAGGAATTGTTTCCAAAAACATTCTCAGAATTAAAAGGTATAAAATGAGCCATGGGAGAAATCAAAATTGAGTTGAAACCCGACTCAAGACCTGTGAAGCACATGCCATACCGACTTAATCCTAGAATAAAAGAGAAGGTCAATAAGGAAGTGGACAAAATTATGCAGTAGGACTTATTTTCCTAATCGAAGAAGAAGAGTGAATTATCCCCATAGTTATCCAAAGAAATAAATATACAGAAGACATTCAAGTCTATGCGGACTACATAAGTCTGAATTCTTCATGTGTGCACAATCCTTTTTCGACACCTTTCAGTGACGAAGTGTTAGATCAGGTTGCGGGAAAATAATTTTATTCATTTACAAGTGGATTCTTAGGATATCATCAATTCATAATTGCAGAGGAAGACAAGAACAAGACCACATTCATAATCGAATGGGGATCATTCACATACAATGTAATTCCCTTTGGTTTAAAGAATTCCCCTACAATATTTTATTGGATCATAATAGAAACATTTGGAGAGTTCATTCACAAGTTTTTGTAAGTCTACATGGACGATTGGATCATATACAACCTATTAAAACATCATGTAGGACTATTCCGGTTAATGTTTGATAGATGTTGTGAATTGCAGATATCTCTAAATCTAAGGAAGTGGATTTTTTGTCTACCACATGGAAATCTGCTAGGCCATATTGTATGCAGAGAAGGAGTCTTGGTAGGCCCAGCCAAATTTGTGGTCATTGTGAACATACCTCCACCTACAAGTGCCAAACTTTTGCGCTCTACACTGGGACATACATGATATTAGCATAGGTTCATTAGAAGATACACTACTATCACCACACCTCTAGAAAAATTGTTGAAGAAGTATGAATTGTTCCAGTGGACACCAGAGTGTGACAAAGCATTTGACATTATCAAATAAAAACTAAGTATTGCACCTATATTGATATTTCCCAATTGGGAAATTGAATTCCATGTACATGTGGATGCATCAGTCATTTCCTTCGGAGCCATTCTAGCGCAACCAGAGGAAGGAAATATGCACCACCCTATCTACTTTGTCAGCAGAAAATTTTTTCAAGTTGAGTGCAACTACACAACCACCAAAAGGGAAGGTATAGCTATGATTTACACATTACAAAAGTTTAGAGACTACTTGTTAGGCTCTTATTTCAATTTTTTTATTGACCATTCTGCATTGAAGTACCTAGTCAATAAACCAATACTTGAAGGAATAATTTGCAGGTGGCTACTACTTTTTCAAGATTTTTCGTTTGAAGTAATTGTCAAACTAGGAAGATGCAATGTAGGTCCAGATTGCCTTTAGAGATTGGAGTCATGGGAAAGTGGTGGAGCATTGGATGACCAAGTCCCAGATGTGGACCTATTCTGAATTGAGGCTATCCTGGATTATCTTGAAGACATTGATGTATTCCTCAGTACAGGGACCTACCCAGGAACTTACTCCGCAACCCAAAAATGACATATGGTGGTTCTCAAAACTTCCTATCAACTGATTGTGGGACAAATTTACAAATTAGGACTAGAGAACATCCTTAGGAGATGTGTCTGGAACCATGAAAGAAAAGATATCCTGTGGGAATGTCATAATGGAGTTGCAGGAGGACATGTTTTAGGTAAAGATACTGCACAGAAGGTACTTCAAGATGGATTATGGTGGGATACATTATTTAAATATGCTAAGGATTATCATAGATCTTGTGACATCTCCCAAAGGGTAGGAAATCCATGACGTAGAGATGAATTACCCCTTCAGTCAGTCAGGGTACTCCAGGCATTTGAAAAGTGGGATATTGGCTTTATTGGACCAATAAACCCCATAGATAAGCACTCAAAGGCGAGATACATCATTACCACAATTTATTACCTCATGAGGTGGGATGAAGCAGAGGAAGTTCAAGACTGTTCTACAGATAGAACTACTAGATTCATCTTTGAAAATTTCATTACTCGATTTGGATGCCCTAGAAGCTTAAACAATGATCAAGGTACTTACATTGTTAGTAGTACCATCACAAAGTTGACAACATAATTCCTTATACAACACCACAAAAGAATCCCCTATCATCCGCAAGATAACAATACATTGGAGGAATTCAATAAAATTATGGAAAGAGGACTGAAAAAAGTATGTTTCTCAAATAGGGAAGACTGGGACGATAGAGGTCTAGTAGTTTTATGGGATTACATGACTACCACGAAGAAGATACACAGGTACACTCCATTTCAGTTGGTTTATGGGAAATAAGTTGTTGTACCTGCAAATTTTATCACCCCTATTTTCTATATAACATAGACTACACACATGATAGATGATGAATCAGTTGCATAGAGGATTGGAGACTTGCAAGAACTTGAGGAAGAAATATTTCTAGAAGATTTACATCAAACAATTGAGAAAGATAGACAAAAATCATGGCATGATAGGCACATTAAGGCTAAAATATTTTTGCAAGGGGATAAGGTACTACTATACGACAATCGATATCAGAAGAATCCAGGAAAGTTGCACATGCATTGGTTGGGTCCATTCATAGTTGCGGAAATTCGACACTCTGGTGTGGTGAGGCTTGCACAACTGGATGGTATCCTTCGACTAGGATGAGTGAATGGAACCTGCTTGAAACCCTATATTTCTCATGCTTGAGCCAAAGCACAGTTTCTCCAATCCAAAGGAACATGTATAATAGCTAGTTTTTAATTTCTTTAATTCAGTTAATAATGTCAGAGTGTGCATTGATTGCGCCACGACATATATTTTCTTTTTCAGTCTAAGCATTGCTTTTGTGAAGAACTACTTACTCAGCCGCACACGATCGGAAGAGCCACCATTACATGAAATAAAGTCATTAAATATGACGGGGACCCCCATTGTGGTCTGAGGGGGGAGAATTTGAATAGTATCGCAGCCCATATTCCATATGCAGTTCATCCAGTCATACCCTTTATGATAGCCACTGTAACCCGTCAGAACTTTTCATTAAGACATAAATGCATGATACAAATAGATTTCATCGATATCCCTGCTATGTTTCTCATCCATTAAAAAGTTAAGCCTCTCAGCTCGACCACATCCCTGTCAGTTCGTTCATTAAAATCCAATATCACTTGATAGATCTTACCCCGTTATCCATCCCGTCGGACACCTAAGACTAAGATTGTGTTTATGGACTAATGATGAGTGTCTTTATGGGAGCCTACATATTTTTCCAGTTATCCAGTTATAATACCTTGTGAATGTGTAGAGCGAGAATCATTGTTTGTTGCTAGCTACCCTCTAATTTTGAATTTTTTGCAATCGCACATACCCTAAGAAATTTTTGTTCCCCTGTCACAAAGCTGACCCCAAATCACCCAGCTTATCAACACTTCAGAGCTAGCATGACGAGAGAAACATGAGGCTGGAGTTCAATTCCCAAATAAGAAATCCCAGATGATCCATATGATCCTAGGATCGATATATTCAGGAATGTTAAGGGGAAGATGGAGCAAGTGAAACTTCCAGACCTTGATCTGATGGAACAATTATTTCTTCCATAGATGAACATTACCATGTACTGGGACTTGGTCCCTGATACATTAGGAGGAATGCAATTTGTCTCAAAGCTAGATTTCATCAACCTATTCAACTCCAAAATTATGCACCTCAAGGATCTATTGGTCTTTGGGATCACTTGCGAGGTTGCATAGTGCACAAAGTTTTTGATCAGTCGAGTGCATGATAGAAGCTTACGGGTCGACCAAAGATATCTTATTCATGTGAACGACATCCACCAGCTCATTGGATTATCTCTCAAGGGTGAGGATGTTTCCAAAGGATTTCAAGGCCCGAGAAAGCACGACAAGAAGAAAGGAGAATTTATCTTGTACGATAAGTTCCACACACGGAGAGGTGGGAGAACAATGAAGATTGACCCAATCAGTCCAGAAACATTTCAAACAAACTCCTATGTACTTTTGAGCAAGGTCATGTGTTCCTGCTACAAGGGAAAATGCACCTTAGATTCTTTTTCAGTAGCCAACTTCTGCGCAAATGGAGCTGTGTTCAACTGGTGTAGCTACCTACTAGAGGAACTCCTGGTCTCTTGCGAGGAAGCTCAAGAGAAAGGAAGAACTTTCACATATGGATACCTAATAGTAGCATTTTCAATGTGTAAATGGAAGCCCCCCATGGGAAGACAGTTGGCACCAATGAACAAATGTATCCTTGAAAAAATGTTTGAACAATGGCATGCAAGGCCGGATTAGGAGAACATGGATTTCAACAATTCCACCTTTGCAAAATGGTACACTCAATGTTGGCCCTCGACCAAGTTTTGGGGAAATTTTGGTTAGTTTTGGCCCACTTTTGGACTTCGATACATTGGTAGAAGAAGGAGAACCCAGGCGTAGATGAGATCACGGATCTTACCTATTTTTCAGGCTATGTGGACCCAGTAAGGGGTCCTCTACACTTTTGTAATGGGTTTTTGGGTTGTTTGTTCATGGGTTCTCCCCATGTTTAGGCCTTATTGTAAGGGTTTGTAAAAGTATAAATAAAGAATAATATATTGTAGAAGAGCAGAGAAGAGCTAAGTTCAAGTAGATCTAGTTTCTTTGTGCAAAGGAATATATGTGTGTTAAGGCTTTGTGCTTGTCAGAGAGTTGGCTTTGTGAATTGACCTAGTTTTGGAAGGTTTTGGAAGGAGGATGTAGTGCTTAGAGCGAATATCTCATGTCTGGTGTGAAGCTTGAATTTTTGGCTTAGTGCACAGGAGTGAATGAATATAAGATATTGGTTAATAATAAAGAGGCAAAGTGATTTTTGGACGTAGCCCCACCCTGGGGTGAAATACGTATATCTGGTGTGTCATGGTTTGCTTTGTGTTGTGTTATCTTTGTTATGATTCTGCTTAGTGCTTTGATTATGATGTGTAATGAATAGATCCTTTCTGGCTTAAATACTTTACTTGTTTTATGGGTAAATGAATGCTAGATTTAACTTATAATGATAAGTGCTAAGTGCTCAGGGTATATAATCAATTGTTAGTACTGCATCGATCTATCTTTGATTATGTCCTGCGATGCTAATAGGGTTAATAAACTAATGCATATCACTTCCTAAGCATTAACAGAATATTATGCAAAGTGTTATTATCACAGATCTGTGTCCTATCTTGGTTACAGACACCTGCGTCCTATAACCCCCCTGCTCTACCTTGGGTGAGACTTCGCCTGCTTCACAGGTGTTGCCGAAAGGGTCGATATTCAGGGTTTTGTTGGTGCGTTGTTAAGCATTGAACCTTGGGTTTTCCCCTCTGCCAACAAATGGTTCCGTTGTCGGGACCTGAAACTATGATTGTTGGGAACTGAAGTAAACAAAAAGAGAAGCTCTGGGAATATATTTGATGTTGAAGTGTGCCATACTCTACTTGACTTGCGAAGATTTGTGCCAAGGAGGTAACTTGATTTGAAGAAAAGATGTAAGATCCTAAAAGAAAAAAGATTTGTTCTTTGGTAAGAAAAGTTAAAGTGAAATTTTTTGTTTCGAAAGCATGAATGTAAGTAAGTTTAATAGATTATGTCCTAGTTTGAAGGCTAGGGTGCAGTTGAAAGAAAGAGTTGATTTGAGTAAATTTAATAGAAATGAATAAACATATGTTATTCGTATGCATAGAAAGAATTTTTGGACTAATCAGTGGATCCAGGAACCTAGAAAGAATTTTTGGACTAATCAGTGGATCCAGGAACCTAGAAAGAATTTTTGCAGATTGTAGGTCCAACATTATGATCCTAAGGGAAGTGCATAGTACGGAAAAGGTTGGGGAACATTTAAAATAAAAAGAGGATTGACATTGTGTTATAATTGTAGAAGGTCGGGACATCTTGCTAAGGAATGTACTAAGGTAGGCCCTATTTTTCTTTGTTGCAAGGTTGTTGGTCATGAGGTTGAGGATTGTCCAAGGATTATTGCTAAAGTTGAAGGAATGAACATGAGACAAGAAAACTATGAAGAACATCAAGAGACTAAGGGAATGATAGAGAGTCATAAATAAAAAGGATTACAGGAAGTTAAAACTACGATATTACAGTTGAAAGAAATGATGGATGTTCATAAAGATGTCAGTTTACCAGAAATCCTGAAATCAAATCAGCACATAAGTGCAAGAATATAACACTTTGACATAGACCGTGTCTTGGATGAAGAAACACAAGTGAATATTATGACAGAAGAAACTTGGGAAATTTTGGGAAAGCCTATTGTGGTACCTTCGTTGGAAAGGATAGGCTTGTTTAAGGGAAAGATGATAACCTTATGTGGAAGAATTACTGATGTACCTATTATTTTTCATGGAACATCGACTGAGGAAGAATTTGAAGTCATTAGGTTTGTTGGGGACAACACCCATTTCCCACTTTTGTTAGGTAAGACTTGGATTGAGAAGGATCAGATCAGAAGAAAAGAAGAGGAAGAAGCTATAGAAAAAGAAAAAGCAATAATTAAGGGATTTCATTGCTAGGAAAATAGACTGACTAATAGAAGGATGAGAGAATAAGTCGAAGCAACAGAACAAAGTAACAACGCATGAGAGATAGAAGGCAAGAGAATTAGATGTTAAGGTTGAAAGAATGCAAGAATTATTGAAGGACCTATCTATTCAAGAAATAAGTATGTCCACTCAGGAAGTGTTAAGAAAAGGGATATTAACTTCAGACCCTTTGAGGGAACCTCAACATTGTGAAGCCACTACGCTAGGGGAAGATAAGAAAAAAAATGGAAAGAGGATTCTAGAAACGATTAGAGAGACTCTGATAATAGGAAAGAAGGTAAGTAAGATCAATAAAATGAAAGCTAAGTTGGAAAAACTACAATAAACTACAAAAACCATATGGAGAACTTCAAAGGAGGCAGGTTTGCAGGATTTGAACCTCATTGGAACAACAGGACCGTGTAGAATTGGACTTCTCCCTAGCGAAGTTATATGACTGTTAGAGGTGCCCTGACCATTAGAATGATGCTCCAGAACAGTTAGAAAACACATTTATGGGCTTATTGACCACTTTTTGGACGTTGAGATCACGCCATAATGGATATATTTATATTGATGGAATCATTTCCTGGTCGTTGGAAGATCCATCACGATACCCTGTTTATTTAACTCGTCGGTTGTTGCGCTAGGACCACTTTTTTATACCCATGATTAACTGAGCTAAGGAAAGAATTGTCCAAGTTTTGAGCTATGCTTCCTATCGCTATTTGGAACTAGACCCCACCTGTCTGTTAAAATATAGAATGTCGGGCGAACCTAGCAAATTGGAAGAGTTTTTCGAGGAGTTTCTTAAGAAGATAATGGTCGAAAGACTGATATCTGAAGGTATACAGTAGTCATTGACTAGGGGAATACAGGATTCCCCTTCGACTGAACGTCGTGATTCCCATGTCAACCCCGTAACTGAGCAGCGAAGTAAGCACCGCGGTGATCTGGCTAATGCAAAGCAGATCCCGTCGATCCTACCTGGATACATTCCACCTTTGGATGGCATTGTTAACCACGATAGTATCCCTCGAGAATTTGAGTACACTATGTTCACTACATACATTCCAAAAGGAATTCGCTTAGTCGGGAGTCAGTTAGGACAGATCCCGCTATTGAAGAACAACGACTTCAACTTAGGATACCAGAAGAACTGTGCCATTTTAGCTCCCCATCGCTACTTAACGAAGATAATTAGGAAGAAACCTCACCTCGTCTCACAACCATGGATTAAGGGGTTGGGGCATTCCATTGTGTTGAATGTGATGAAGATCCCACATTTTTTCCACCACCAGGAGGTTAACGCTTGCGTTAAACTCCTCTTGTCGTGCTATCATGGCAGATATCTGTGGCTCGACAGAAGGATTACTGTGGATCCGATGCTGATCCACCAGATCATAGGTTTAAGTGTGAAGGGTCCTGATGCTCAATAGTTTTACCCAGGGAATGAATTGGACCATTCCCTGGCACAACACATCAAAGAATCTTGCAGACAGGTAGAAAAAGGAAAGTGAGGTTACAAAATAGCCTCTATACAGGATGGCGTAGTGCACCTTTATTTCCAACTCCTAGATGGCAAGCTCATGAGGAAGAACCGCCCCACACAGTTCACTGGGTTCATGGTGGACCTCGTAAGAAAGTGTGTGGAGGGCATGCATATGAACTGGGTGAACTACCTCGTCAACGAACTAGAGAAGGATTTCAATGAAGCCTGGGACTTGGGATATGAATTCCATTATAGTTGGTTGATCATTTTGATTGCATTTGTTGCTAGGAAAATTCCTGAAGGAGCCACTATCCCCGAGATCGAACCCTCGGAGCCATTGGTCACTCAGTTTTACACCCTATGGTATACCAACAACATGATGAAGTAGTGGCAGTCCAATGTTGTGTTTCATGGATATTATCAATAGCTAAAGGTCTCCAACGAATCATTCCTGTGTATGAAACCACACACCCTGCATCAGTACTGACCCATAGTGAAGTTCCATGTCAATCCCCACTTCATCTACATCACCGCGTGAAGAGATGAGCACCAGGAAGAATTGCAGTCATACTACAAGCTAACAGATGAAGATATGGAGAAGATCACAAAAGAATGGCCAGAGGAATTTCTTGTACCTGTCGTCGATGCAGAGCTATCCAACACTAACACCATAGGAAGTCCAATAGTTACTCGAGTCGAACATGTTGGACAATCCAGTGGGAAGAAGAAGCATAAAAATCAGGTTGAAGTCCAGGACATAGACAGTGATTAAGAGAAAACTTTTGAAGATAACAGGTCTGGCTCGCTAGGAGGAGGAGAAGACAAAGAAAATGGACAGGGAGGGGGAGATGAAGGAGAAGAAGAGCAAGGAGGAGGCAAAGCTACCACCCCTCCACCTAGAGATTCCCCTGTTGGGATAGTGACACTGCAAAAGAAGAAATTTTCTCTAAATAAACCCTCAACAAAGAAGAAGGCACGCACCAATAAGCCACAGTTGGAGGCCACTATCACAGAGGACGGAATCAGTCTGGTTCACGAAGCTATGGAAGACACCTCTGAAGACATGTTGCAGAAATATGGAGAGAGGAAAGAGGAGTTATATGGAAGGATCGAGAGAGAGTTGAAGGAAGTGAAACAAGTTGTTTTCTTGGTCCGCGCGGTACCTACTGCGTCGTCTGCACCCTCCTCAACACCGACTACAAAATTGGGGGACGAACCAGCCCAGTTATGAAGACTTGCAGATGAAACAGAAGCTCGGTTCTAGAGAGCTTAGGAAGAGAAGAAAAAGGCTACAAAATCCTTAAAAAAGGAGAAAGATGAAGTCTTATCATAATTACAAGCAGCATAGGACAATGTATCAACCCAGGAAAGTGAGAAAACAGAGCTTCAGATGAAGCTTCAAGAGGAAAAATCCCAGCTACAAAGGGAAAAAGAGTAGTTGCTCACAGAGAAGGCTGTGGTCAAAGAAGCGGTAAGTAAAGCATGTCACTCTATACCAGGCTTGGTACAGGAGGAGTAGGAGTCGGTCGAAGCTCAAATATTGAAGCTCGCAGATATCATCCAACAACTTCAGGTTAGAATAACATAATTGGAGGCCCGAACAGTGTCGAGCACCCCATAGGAAGTGCATGACCAGAGGGAGGAGACCGCTAAAAATACAGTAGCAAGTATAAGATCCCTCGCCTCGGAATGCCAAAAATTAAGTGATAGAAGCGCCCAGACATATGAACGCTTCACCAAGGATCCATAGCTAAGGAAGCTGGAAGCATAGTTACAGGAGGCGCAACAACAATCATTTTTCGTTGCAGGCGTAGATGAAGCTTCTCACCGTAGTGGAAAGAATGAAGAGCTCCCAGGAGCAGTGCACAATACAACAGTAGATCACTACCCTCCAAGGTAAGGTAATGGAAGTAACACAGAGGCTACAACCTATGCAGGATGAATATTTCAAGGTCTTCAAGGAGATTGGTGGACAGAGCTCACAATTAGATCAAATCGTCGTAGCAGTAGAATAATGCCTGGAAGGGCCTATTACAGAGCAGATAGTCTAGGAGCTCATTGAGCAGGAGGCTCATGTAAAGAAAAAAGTAAAAGAAGCTCGGTTTAAGCTCGAGGCTTTCGAAGCAACATTGTTCGGACCTGAGTCACTTAGGATGAGTCACAGGTGAGTGTTCGGGGCCTTTTGGCCCTCGACCAATTTTTGTGGAAACTTTGGTCAGTTTTGGCCCACTTTTGGACTTCGACACATTGGTCAAAGAAGGAGCACCCAGGCGGAGCTGAGATCACAGATCTCACCTATTTTTCAGGCTATGTGGACCCAGTAAGGGGTCCTCTAGGGTTTTTTAACATGTTTTTGTGTTGTCGGCCCATGGGTTCTCCCCATATTTAGGCCTTATTGAAAGGCTTTGTAAAAGTATAAATAAAGAAGAATATATTGTAGAAGAGAAGAGATGATCTGAGTGAAAGTATTTCAAGTTTCTTTGTGAAAAGGAATGTATGTTCATTAAGGCTTTGTGCTTGACAGAGAGTTGGCTTTGTGCATTGACCTAGTTTTGGAAGGTTTTGGAAGGAGGATCTAGTGATTAGTGCACAGATCTCCTGTCTAGTACAAAGATCAACTCTTTGGCTTAGTGAATAGGAGTGAATGAATTTAATATCTTGGTGAATAATAAAGAGGCGAAGTGGTTTGTGGACGTCGCCCCACCCTGGGGTGAACCACGTATATCTGGTGTCTCATGGTTTTCTTTGTGTTTTGTTATCTCTGTTATGATTCTGGTTAGTTATTTGATTATGATGTGTTATGGATATATCCTTTGTGTCTTAAATACTTGAATTGTGTTAAGGGTAAATAAATGCTAGATTTAAGTTATAATTCTAAGTGCTAAGTTCTTAGGGTATATAATCAATTGTTAGTATCATGACGATCTATCTTTGATTATGTCCTGTGATGCTAACGGGTTTAATAAACTAATGCATATCACTTCCTAAGAATTAACAAAATATTATTCGAATATTTATTATCACATATCTGTGTCCCATCTTGGTTACAGACACCTGCATCCTGTAACCCCCCTGTTCTACCTCAGGTGAGACTTTGCTTGTTTCGCAGGTGTTGCTGAAAGGGCTGGTAGTTGGGGTTTTGTTGGTGCGTTGTTAAGCGTTGAACCCTAGGTCTACCCCTATTCCAACACTTAGTTAATAGACATAGCTCAACGATGCCTCATATCAGAGGATTTTTTAAACCTCAATACCCGGAACATAGCCTTTGTCCTGAATCTCCACAACATCCTTGTTTGGTCGAGGCATGCGAGGCAAAAATACTTCCACTACAGTTTTCTCCCCTTATAACTTGATGAGGAATAATTTGATAAAGAATTCATGTCATGGAATGGTGTCAAGTGAAATCCACACAAGTATGGTGTGAATTAGCTCTTGCCTCCAGAGCTCCTGAGGAAAAAGGTAGAGGAAGGAGGCGTAGGGTCGAGTTCTAGCCTAGTAGAAGATCTAAGCACCGCCAGACTCAGAAGAAGAAGATGATGCAAAACCTCTAGAGAGGAGGAAAAGGACATTACCAATGTTTCCACAGCTCCCAGAGCAAGAAGTGTTATCAGGTAAACATGTTAATGAAATTCTTGCAACTACTTTCATTGGGGATCCATTAATCAAGAAACCCCGAACAAGGATTTACCTTGTGAATATTTTGAACCCATAGTCGATATCCTAAGATATACCTCATACTCAAGAAATTGCTCGAGTTGCATAGATTTTGATTAACATCATAGATAATCTTGAGCCAGACACCACTACCTCCACAACCATCATCATTGAGCAAGATCCATCTCCACCACAAGCCCCATCACCACCGCAAGACACAACTATTCCATCCCAACCCACTTCGCCTGAGCCCATGTAACTAAATATCCCTGACCCACCTGAGAATGTACCAGAACATATTGAAGCCCCAAGCCAGTTAGTTTCTCCATCAGTACCTATTCTGGGCACTTTTCCTTTGACGAAGAGTCAGGAAGAATAAATTCCACTACTTGTTCCAATACAGCGATCTCTAGGCACCCAGATTCCTCTCTCAACAGTCAATGTCGAGACTCCCATTAGCAGAAGTGGGACTCCAGAAGTTTCATTACAAACAGATGCAGGAGCACAACCAGTTCAGAAAGAACCTCAAACTACATTGGGGAAGAGTGAAACATCCCTAAAATAACAACTAGAGCCAGTACTCCAAGATCCATAACGATGCACAAAATTGTTGCAGCTTTGCCTAGCCAAGACATAAGTTTTCCCTCTACTTCCATTGGCTCTAAAGATGAGACTTGCACAACTGACGTAAGGTCCATACCCAGGGGAAGAAGAGGTCGAGACACCATCCATACATTCGATGGCTAGTGGAATACCACTACTAGTCCTATTACCTACGGATGTCGCTCCTTCATCGAGCGATCTCGCTAAGTTTCCAACAACGCAACTGGTAGGCATAATCAAAGCCTCAATTGACCAATTGGAGAAAACTTTCCAAAGGATAAACAAGAAGCCGAGTTCTGGAAACAAGAAGGACTCCTTGCGCAAGAACAACGAATGTAGGATGAATATTCAAAAATCTGGCCAGAACATAAGGTAGAGAAGGTAAAGGAAAACTTATAGAGGCCTGGACAATGGTTAGAAAGACACTGCCTCAACTGCCAGAATCCAACACAACAAGTGAGCCTTCAGAGTAGATCGAATTAATTTAGGTAACCTGGTCAGAGCTGGAACAAAGAGAATAAAATATCAAAGCACAACATTGGGACCGTAAGCAGAAAATGAACTACAACCCTAGAAGCTACAAAAGCAGATGGAGAAAATCGTTTTGGAAGGAAACAATGCAAGAGAAACCTTGCATAAAAGGACTACAGAATGCATAAAAAACTTCAGAGATTTTAGTGATTGGATGGGAATCATTTCAAGGTGCAACCAAAAATTGGAGAACTTGTGCGTGAAGATCCAATCAGTCAATGAAGAAGCAACCAACACCCTGGATCCGCTGGAACAACAAGATAAATTTCAAAAAATCCAACAGGCAGAAATGATCTCAAGGCACTATATGAAGCTCAAACTATGGCTAAGAAGGAACTATGAGAGTTTCGACCCGTAGTCCTGAAAATGTATATACAGATGCATCAAGTGGATGCCATAGTTGACTCAGAATGGAACTCTTTAGTTGCGTCCAAGCAAAAAGAGTGCATCACAGATGCCACTCAGAATTTTGGTGTTGAAGATTCATTACTTTCCAAAAAGTGGCAGGACAAAGTGGAAAACTTCCAAGAAGTCAGGAAGATATCCCTAGAACTCATACCTGAGTTGGCCCCTTCGTTTGAAGAAGATAAAGAAGAAATAGTGAAAACAGGAAATGGAAGCAACTTGGAACTAGAAGGCAAGGAAGAACAACAAGAAAACCCAGAGACCATGGAAGAGCCAAATACTTGACTTGGGACGAGTCAAGCATTGTGGTTGGAGTCTATTGGACCGTTCATTTTGATGAATAGAAGTTGCGTAGGTCATATTTCAGCTTCATTTTTGTAAACATAAGTTGCCCAAGCTACTAAGGAGATGGACAACAAACTAAAGAAAGAAACAAAAAGCGGTTGGAAGGAAAGCGCAACATCAATTTTGAGGAAAGAGTTTGCAACAAGATCAAGAAGAAGGGAGAAATCTCGGGCTCTCAACCCGAAAACTAAAATATCGGATTATATATATGAGATTGATATGATTGAAAAAGGTTATGGTTCTGGTTCTGGTTTTGGTTCTCGTTATTGTTGTTGTTATTGTAGTTGAGTTTTGAGATATCGGAAAGAACCAAACTACCAATGTACCATATTTTTGCATCAATCTAAATGTAGAGGAGAAAGAGACTGTAGCCTTGCCTTGTATTTGATGAGGAGCATCATCTGATTACTTATGTATGAGAATCAAGCTGTGAGAAGAACCTGGTATGTTAATATAAGTGGAGGCCCAAATTTTTGATATATATTATGTATTTAGTCTTCTGAATGTATTGAATGTTTCTCTGTATTATATTTTATGTTTGATATGCTTAAATTACTTCATTTTGAATGACAATGCAACTATGTTCTCTTTATTATTAATTGGGAGATATCCATAATTGTTACGAGTTTAATCTATCTTGCACAAGACTAATATAAATCTAGATAACTCAGAGGTCTGTTTAAGTATTCTCCTTACCCTTCCCTATCTTTCTTGTCTCAGTTGTGCTTCGGGTGAGACTTATTCCCTCCCAGGAAGATGAAAATGTTAGCGCTCTAAACAACTTCGGTACCTTTTGTTGGTAACTTAAGAAGGACTCTAGTCTGATCAATTTTAAGCCAACACACAGACACACACACACACACACACCTAGGATTTATTTTTCCTAAGGTTTTCCCTATGTTTATTAGTAATTATTTAGTCTTCTATAGTTTAGGGAGAATATTCCTCTAGGAGAATATTCTCTTCAATTCACACTTCAGTTTGATTAGTTGAGTGTAGTCTAGATGCCACATTGGGATCATCACCTTGCAACATTGGGATCATCATCAACTTATGTTCCTTGTCGTTGGTATTATCACTTGAGTAGTTCATTACTCATGATTCCCTAGTCTTCTCCTTACTTCAATCTGTTTCAGTTAGTTAACTGAAGACTTAGAGACTAGTTAACTTAGACTAGGTGGTAGTTCACTCCCATAACTGCATGAGAGACTGGACTAGGTGCTAGTTTACTCCCGTAACTATTGGTGTGTGTCCAGATCACTCTAGACGACCACTATGGTGCATTGAATCCTCCTCATGTGCACATGAGTTGATTTATACAGAGTATATCATGTGTAAATTATCATTCATTCATTTGGTTGATGAGAATTCTTTCATTATTTCTCTCCTTTTTCTCTTTTCTCATATTTTCTCTACAAACTGTATATGTCATCTGCTATATAGATCTATTATGTGCAGTTTCAACACATTTACATGGTATCAGAGATGATGAACTTCTAGGGAAAAGACACACCAAATTATTTTTGTAGGTATTGAATATTGAAGACAGTCGAAAAATGGAATTTCCAAAAGAATTCATTCTTACACCATATAATTTCTTTGCATGGAAAGAGAAGATGATAGTGAATATTTGAGGTACAGGATTATACAGGTTAACCATGGACACAGAGACCGAACCCACATCATCCATAGAAAAATACAAGTATCTGAATCAAATGGATGAAGCGTTTGGAACTATTTGTAGTCTCATTTCTCCTAAACTCTTGTTTCACATATCCTCTTGTAAAACCCCCAATGAATCTTGGACCACCATGGAAGGGATTTTTGGAAAATAGGACAAGATTAGGGGGCACATTCTCGAGGTGTAATTTCTCACATTGGATCCTAAAACCTTCGACAATCTCCAAGATTTCCTTACCAAATATAAGGATTTGTTGTCACAACTCAAGGCTTGCGGGGTTGATAAATTTAAGGAGGAGAAAAAATGGTTCTCACCATTCTCTCCAAACTTGGTCCAGAATGCTCAATGTTTGTATCCATATTTCATTTAGTTAGTCTCGCCTCTATAGCCACCTGGAAGATGCCCTATATCCACCTGGAACATGGGAAAATCAAAGGCCCAAAGGTGCATGCACTTACTCTGCATGATGGTAGCAGTAATCAAAATCATAAATATAAAGAAAAAGACAAAGACAAAAGGAAATATCATGCAAATACAAAGAAGGAAGGGTACTCAAAACCCTTTAATGATGCCTCCAGATCCAAAGGTGAAAAGGGGAGAAATTCACTTACTACCATAAAGGATTCCATCCAGAATCTGCACATATGTAGAAATGTATAGATAAAATGGGCCAAATACTTCAACAAAACAACCTTAGAGATATCATCCCCGAGGGTGCCAAGAAGAAGAAGCCAAAAGATCAAAATCCCAAGAAAGACAATTCTATCCATGCTTTGAATGCCATAAACTCCTCTCACGATGCTTAGATCATAGATTTAGGTGCATCACACCACATGGAAGCCACAAAAGAAGTCTAATCTTCATTGGATGCATTCAAAGGTCCTCCTATTCTAATGGGGGAAAACTCTCTAGTCGAGGTCACTAGCAAAGGAAGAATTGAACTCACAAACGAAAGCTTCGAGAATATGCTACACATTCCCAAACTTTTTGTAATATACCAGATATAAAATGTATGCAGAACTGAAATAAAATGCTAGTAATGGCAGAATAACAACAATATAACCAGAACATTCACCACAATAAAACTAAAATGATATAAGAATAACAATAGAAATAGCACTTTGAATCTGAAAGCAATGTTCATGGGCCTCTTCGAGGGGGCAACCTCCAGTTGAGCAGAGATCTATTACAATAATATCCAAGCTAGGGTTCTCATACCCTCGACTCCTATTTATACTAAAAATAAGCATCTAGAGGAAGATCCTTCTAGAAGCAGAAGCTTCTATTAGGTCTTCTTACATCCACCTTATTCTATTTTATTGAAAGGCCTTATTAATATTGACCTTTATCACATCTAAATATATTGTTCTCCCTATGTGCGGGTTAGGACCCTAACATGTATGCCCCCTTAAAAACAGCATTGTCCTCAAGGCTTGAGATGAGGAAATTGCTGCAGAATGGTAGTTGGTTCCCAAGTGGCGTCTACTGGAGTTCTATCTTTCCACTGGACTAGCACTTCCTTGATGGTTCTCTGACATAGGCGATGCTCAAGCTGGTCCAAAACTGCTTTTGGATGTAGCTAAATGGATCCTTTTTCAACTAACTCTGGAAGGTTGGTTTGAATTTGGCACTTAGTTCCAATCACCTTCTTTAAGCATGAAACATGAAAAATAGGTTGTAGCTTCAAATGGTTGGGCAAAGCTAACAGATAGCCGACTTGTCCCACACGCTTGAGTACAGTATAAGGACCATAAAATTTGGGCACTAGCTTCTAACAATTCTCGGCCTTGAGGGAAGTTTGCTTGTAAGGTTGCAGTCGAAGAAACACTTGATCCCATTCTGCAAATTGACATTCAGAGCGACCTTGATCTTCTTGTTGCTTCATGCGATTCTATGGCATGACCAAATTCTCTTTGAGGGTACAAAGAATAGCCTCTCAAGATGTAAGTGTTAGGTCAACTTCCTGGACCTTAGAGGCACCCGGTAAGTATGAGAGAACTGAAGGTGGCTTTTGTCCATATACCACTTCAAAAGGAGTCATGCATGTAGTTGTATGGTATGAAGTGTTGTACCACCATTCAGCTAGGGGTAACCATTGATCCCACTGATTTTTCTTTTCCGAGGCAAAACACCTCAAATATGTTTCCAAACACTTGTTGACAACTTCTGTTTGGCCATCAATCTGGGGATGATAAGTTGTGCTGAGATGCAATTCGATTCCTTGTATCTTGAACAGTTCTTGCAAAAAATTGCTTGTGAAAGTTGGGTCGCGATCAGAAACAATAGAGTGTGGCATGCCATGAAGCTTGAAGACCTGATCCATGAATATTTGAGCCACCATGGATGTTGTAAATGGGTGTTGAGGGGCGCAGAAATGAGCATACTTGGAACGACGATCAACAACCACCATGATGATGGATTTATTTCCCAATTTGGGTAAGTCGATAATAAAATCCATAGAGATATCCTTCCAAATAGCAGGTGGAATCAGGAGCGGTTGTATTTTTCCCAGAGATTTGACTGTTTCTCCCTTGTTGTGTTGACACACATCACATTCAGCTACAAAATTACGAATGTCCTATTTCATACCATCTAAGAAAAAGGAACGTTTGACCCTGTCATAGGTTTTGGTGAACCCGAAGTGCCCTGCTATGGGTGTAGCATGAAGCTAAAAAAGTATCATGGATTTAAGCTTTGATTGTTTACTTAAATAAAAAAGGTCTTTATATTGAAGTTCCTCATGGAGCCAAGAGTACCCTGGGGAATCTGGAACCTTGGACTGCAATTGGTGGATCAACTGCGAACTTTTGGGATCTTGTAGCCATTCCTGGCGAACGGCTTGGAGCCAATCTGGTACAATGAATGAAAGAGAAAAAAGGGATCCTTCATCTTCATATTTTCGGGAAAGTGCATCCACAACCACATTGTCTTTTCCTTTCTTATAAATGATCTCATAATCATATCCAAAGAGTTTATCCACCCATTTTTGTTTTTCTAGGGAGGAAATGCGTTGTTCCAGAAAATACTTGAGGCTTTGATGGTTTTTCTTAATTTGGAAATGTTTCCCCAATAGATAAGGACACCACAGATCCACGGCATGTAGAATAGCCAACATTTCCTTTTCATATATGGATTTGCCCAGATTTCTTTCAGATAGTTGCTTGTTGGTAAAGGCCAAAGGTCGACCCTCTTGCATAAGGACAACACCAATTCCTTTCCCTAAGGCATCACATTCCAACACAAAGGTCTTTGTGAAATCAAGAAGGGCGAGGAATGGAGTGGTGCACATGACCATCTTTAAGGTCTAAAAATCTTGAGCAACGGCTAGAGTCCAAGTGAAAGAGTTATTTTTTAGGAGAGCAGTGAGAGGTGCTACAATCTTCCCATAATTCTTAAAAAACTTGCGATAATACCCTATTAAGCCTAGAAATCCACGCAATCTCTTAAGAGTCTTTGGGTGAGGCCAGTCTTGCATAGCTTCAATATTTTTAGGATCCACCCCGACACCATCTTTTCCAACCAGATGACCCAAGTATTCTACTTCTAAGGCGCCAAAAGCACATTTAGACTATTTCAGGAAAAGTTGGTGCTAAGAGAGTAGATGTAGAACTCAATTCACATGAGTAAGATGGTTTGTCCAGGTTTTGATATAGATGAGGATATCATCAAAGAAAACGAAGACAAAATGGTGGAGAAATGGACGGAAGACGCGATTCATGAGGCTTTGGAAGGTGGAGGGGGAATTACACAAGCCAAAGGGCATGACCAAAAACTCATAGTGGCCCTCGTGAGTTCTAAAGATAGTATTGGGAATGTCTACCTCTTTCATACGTATCTGGTGGTAGCCTGAACGAAGATCCAGTTTAGTGAAGAATTTGGCACCACTCAATTCATCCAGGAGGTCATCAATGACAGGAATGGGGAATTTGTCTTTGATGGTAAGTTTTCTGAGGGCATGGAAGTTGAGACACATTCTCCAAGAACCTTCTTTCTTCAGGACCATGACCACAGAAGATGAGTAGGGGATCATACTAGGGCGGATAACGCCTGCATTAAGGAGTTCCTGGACCATTTTCTCAATTTCATTTTTTTTGGAAAAGGGGTGACGATATGGACGGATATTGGGAGGAAGGCTTCTGAGTACAAGGGGAATGGAATGATCATGAACACCACGGGAAGGAGGGAGGCCTTAGGGAGTGGAAAAGAACAATTGATGTTTAGAAAGGATGGATTGGAGGTCTTGTGGTACCGAGGGTGTCTTTGTTGCTTGTATGGCATGGAGTTGGGTGATAACACCAGAATGACGCTTTTTGAGCATATTTTCCATGCGATGGGAACTAATGATCGGTTCTACTTCGGGAGGGTCTGAGGGAGGGGTTATGTCAATGTATTCAGGTGACTCATACACAGAGGGAGTTTCTTCATCTTCTTCCAAAATCTCCTTAGATATGTCCATAAAAATATTTTGTTCTTTACACTTGTGGCCCGCGAAATATTTTTCATCACAGTTATAACAAAGGTCTTTGAGTTGGCGTTCATCCATTTAAGCCCTGGATAATTTTTGGATCTTTAGTGGAGAAGAGGGAGTAGTGGGATTTACTAGTTTAGGGAGAGGGATAAAGGAGGGTTTGCGTTTTTGAGAAGATACAACCTGTTATGCTTCTTTATCTCTTTTGGTAGCCTCCACCCAACTCTCAGGCTGAGCCATGAGGACATGGGCCCGAATTTCATCCTTGAGGCTGCTGATAAAACACTCTCGGAAAAAGGCATCAGACATGCCCTCTATTCTAAAATCCAGGCCCTCAAAGGTAGTTATAAAGTCTTCCACTATTCCTAATTGTTTCATCTTTGTCAAATGGACCAAATGGTTGGTGTCAGTGTCAAAGCATTCATAAAGCTCTGCCACAAAGTGTGTCCAAGCAATATACCCTTGACGAGAATTTTTTTTCCATTGCCACCATTTCCAACAATCTTGATCTAGATGGAGAACACCATACCAGAGTTTGGCCAAGTCATCTGTAATGTCGTATAAAGAGAAGTAATGTTCCATTTGGGTTACCCAACTAGTGGTGTCCGAGCCATCAAATTTGGTCACATCCACCCGCGGAAGGTGTAGGTCACGTTGAAAGTGATGGTTCTGCAAGGTATGGGAATGAGAGGAATGGTCACCTTCAGTATGTGGAGGTGAGGAAGAGGAAGGGTTATCTATAGGGATATGCAGTTTGGTGAAGAGTCCTGAAAAGACTGATTCAAGATGGGTGGTGAGGTCTTGTTTGATTTCCCCCATTGAGGACTGCATGGTTGTATTGATGGAGGCAACATTGGCACTGAGTTGTTTCACTTCTTGTTGGGTCTCAATGAGACCATATTGCAAGGTGTTGAAGCGAGCTTCCAAGTCTTGGCTACGAGTATGGGCCGTGAGGATGAGGAAACTGAAAAGGGGCAGGCGGAGTAATTTTTTTTTTTCCGAAAAAATGATATGGATGAATGTGATAAGGGCGAAGAGATGAATCCAATGGAATAGGTCTCAAATAATAGTTACACTCTGGTCTGAAGAATACTGCAGAGAGAAAATGCCCAAATGCTTAACCAGAAAGAAATGTGTATTTACTTGGCAACTTGAACACAGTTGTGTGGCAATAGATCTTATCTGTTTTAATTAGTTTATGTTTCCGTTCCCCAAGGGTTAGGTATTCAAGGGTTCTACAGACAAGGGTTTTCCCTATTCTATATCTCTCTGATATACGTGTGGGGTCCAACAGTAGTACTCGGCCCAATATCTCAGGGCACTAACTAAGGAGGATAGATCGTAGCCTTAGCCGTACTATCCAACTACCCAGGTACTAGAGATTATCTTCTCGAGTGTTGTTCTCGGTGACACTATAGCAGACAGGCGATCGATCGATTTATCTAAAGAGGGCTTCAGATAATCTAGGTTGATCCATACACATGTGTTTTCTGGTGCGCTACCACTCGAAGGGGTACCAACATGGGTTACAAGGGTGGCCAACAGATGTGCGCTTAAGTACCACTTGTATTTCCTACATGTATGAATCCCTCAACCACGGGTTTATGCATGTAACAACAAATCTCTGTGAATTAAAGACGTTGTAATACATCTCTACCCTAAAAAATAAAATTAACCCACACTTTATGCCAAGGAAAGTGCTCTGATACCACTTATAATATACCAAATATAAAATGTATGCAGAACTGAAATAAAATGTTAGTAATGGAAGAATAACAACAATATAACCAGAACATTCACCACAATAACACTGAAATGATATAAGAATAACAACAGAAATAACACTTTGAATCTGAAAGCAATGTTCACGAGCCTCTTTGAGGGGCCAACCTCCAGTTGAGCAGAGCTCTATTACAATAATATCCAAGCTAGGGTTCTCATACCCTCGACTCCTATTTATACTAAAAAGAAGCATCTAGAGGAAGATCCTTCTAGAAGCGAAAGCTTCTATTAGGTCTTCTTACATCCGCCTTATTCTATTTTATTGAAAGGCCTTGTTAATATTGACCTTTATTACATCCGAATATATTGTTCTACCTATGTGCGGGTTAGGACCCTAAAACTTTCCGTCAATATTCTCTCCATGTATCAGATGAAAAAATCTGGCACCAAAAAGAGAGTAATATTTATACCTGATGCAGTGTATATCTATGACATGGAAACCAATTCCAGGGTTGCTACTGCCATCGGTGAGGTAAATCATCAATCCAGACTCTACACATTTTTTGAATTTATTGAACCAGATTATGCATTATTGCTTACCCATGTTGATGAAAGCAGTAGGATATGGCATGAAATGTTCAATAATTTAAATTTTAGATATATGAAACAACTTAGTAATAATGGAATGGTTGATGGTCTACTTGACATCCACTTTTCCAAAGGAAATTGTGAGGGGTGTGTTCTTGGAAAACACCCTCAAGAGAAATTCAACAAAGGAAAGAATCGAAAGGCTTCATTTCCTTTAGAGATGATCCATAGTGACCTCATGGGCCCTTTTCCACATCCATCATTTAGTAAAGAAAGGTATGTGATCATTTTTTTTGATGATTTCTCACGCTTCATGTGGATTTTCTTTTTCAGGAAAAAATCAGATGTCTTTCAACACCTCAAAGATTTCAAATCCCTTGTTGAGACATAGTCAGGAAATAAAATGAAAGTCCTCCAAATAGATAACAAGGAAGAGTATGTCAACCATGAGATACATAATATTTTTCATGAGGTCGGGATTGAGCTGCATCACACGGTTCCTTATACTCCACAACAAAAAAAAGTTTTTGAGCGGAAAAATAGATGTCTAAAAGAGATGGCATCTTGCATGCTACATGAAAATTCACTTCCACAGATATTATGGGATGAAGAACTTAATTTTGAAACCTATATCAAATACAGATCTCCCCATAGATATGTCAAGGATAATACCCCCCTATGAGGCTTGGAGCGGCCTCAAACCTGAAGCTACCCACTTCTGTATATTCAGTTCTCGTGCATGGGCCATGATTCCCTCTGAGAAGAGGAAGGAAATTGATCCACTGAGCACAAAGTGTATCTTTGTTGGATACCCTGACGGTGTTAAGGGATACAAAATCATTGATATCTCCTCAAATTGGATCATCATTGAGCATAGTGTCCAATTTGAGGAAATTATCTTGCATGTACCTCAACAGTCACATGCAAACACTTTTGTTCTTCCACCCGTCAGAGATGATAAGCACATACATGTCAATTGTTCTTTAGATGAGAGTTCTGATTTATAGGATTCAGATGATTCAGATACTGAGTCAGTACAGTCAGATGTAGAGATAGTACATGTATATGCAGAGTCAGTACATGCATATGTAGATGTAGAGCCATAGCATAGGCCCAAGTGGGCCAAGAATACTCTTCAGGATGTAGAAGATCTTGTTGGGTATATAGTTGATACTAGGAGGATTCGATCTGATTTCGAGGAGCCTCCTCTTGCACTCACTACCATTGAACTGATGCCACCCAAGTATATTTTCTTGGTTCAAACTTCAGATCCACAGTCCTATGGTGAGGCTGCTGGAAATCCATTTTGGGAATCCTCGATACAGGAGGAGTACAACTCCCTCCTCGAGAACCATAATTGGGATCTGGTTCCCCTTCCTTCAGGAAGGAAACTTGTCAGGTGCGGATGGGTCTATAGGACCAAGAGCGCAACTTATGGACATGTTAGCAAATACAAAGTCAAGCTAGTTTCCAAAGTCTTTCAGCAGGTGCATCGCATTGACTATGATGAGACCTTCGCTCCAGTAGTGAATATGGATTCCATACATTTGCAACTTTCCATTGTGGCAACCAAGGGATGGGAAGTCCCTCAGATATTGGACATGAAGAATGAATTTCCTCATGGTGATCTCTCTGAGGAAATCTATATGGAGCATCCCCAGGGATTTGTGTAGGATTCATGTTTGTTATGTCGACTAAAGAAGTCTCTTTATGTCCTCAAGAGGGAACCGAGGGCATGGTATGCCAATATGGACTCCTACCTGTTGTCACACAAATTTGTACATTGTAAGTCAAACCCAAATGTTTACATGCTTAGGACGGCTTATTCACTTCTACTACTAGTTTTTTATGTTGATTATTTGTTGATCACCGGTTGCTCGACTTCAATGATTTATTTAGTCAAGAGGATTCTGCATGACAGGTTCTTGATGACAAACATGGTTCCACTACATTTATTCATTGGACTCAAGATGAGTCAAGATGCATCAGGCATCAAACTATCTCATGCCAAGTATGCATGAGATGTCCTTGAGATATTTAACATGACAGACTACAAGTCTTCCCCAACTCCTTTCCTATCATGAGTCAGACTTGAGAATGGCGGGGATACTCCACTGGTTGAAAACAAACTATACGGACAACTAGTGGGGAGGTTGTTGTATCTCACACACTCTAGACCAGACCTCTCCTATGCAGTTGTAGCAGTCTCCAAGTTCATGTAGGAGCCTCATGATCTACACTGGAAGGATGTAAAGTGTATCCTTCGATACGTATAGGGCACCATCACCTTTGGGATTCATTATGCAACATAATCTACATTCGACCTCACAGGGTTCATTGATTCTAATTGAGCTTTTGATAACATTGATCGCAAGTCCACATCTAGTTACTCACTTAATATTGGTTTCGGGCCTATCTGTTGGTTGAGAAAGAAGCAAGCTGTTATTTCTCTATCTTCATCCGATGTAGAGTATAGAGGGCCAGTTAACATAACCATTTAGGCTATGTGGCTACAACATTTTCTCACTAAGTTGGGCATTCAGTTTCATCGACCGATTGTCATCTGGTGTGACAACCAGAGCACTCTGAAGTTCTATAGAGATCTAGTTCATAGGCAAGAGACAAAGCACTTCAAGATCCACATGCACTACATTTGGGACTTAGTACAGGAGTGGATCATCGACTTGTAGTTATGTCCTTCAACAGAACAAGTTGCAAACATCTTCACCAAGACCTTCACTGAGCAGAAGTTACATTTTCTACACAATAATCTTGGAGTGAAGGACACAGTTTCCTAACAGCCGTCAGTTCTTATTTTTACATAAATCGTACTTTGAGGGAAGGGGGGGGGGTTCCCATGAGGTTTTCCCTCTTTCCTCATTTATTTCACTGTATATTTTGTATTTGGGTACCTAACATGGCATCGTTATTGGGAGCCATTCTTTATTTTCACCATAGTGATGTTTAGGGGGGGTGTTGGAGATACTTCACACACACCTAAGATTTATTTTTCCTAAGGTTTTCCCTATGTTTATTAGTAATTATTATGTCTCTTATAGTTTAGGGAGAATATTCTCTTCAGTTCACACTTCAGTTTGATCAGTTGAGTGGAGTCTAGATGCCACATTGGGATCATCACCATCTAATGCGCATTGTCCTTGGGATTATCACTAGACTAGCATATTACTTATGATTTGTTGATCTCCTCCTCACTTCACATTGTTTTATTCAGTTAACTAAAGACTTGGAGATTAGTTAACTCAAACTAGGTGGCAATTCACTACCGTAACTTCCTAAGAGACTAGACTAGGTGGCAATTTACTCCAGTAACTGTTCGTGTGTGTCCAGATCACTCTAGACCACTACTATGGCGCATTGACTTATCCTCTAGTGCACATTAGTTGAGTAATACAGAGTATATCATGTGTAAATTATCATTCATTCATTTGGTTAATGATAATTCTTCCATTCTTTCTCTCATGTTTCTCTTTTTTCATATTTTCTCTGCAAACTATGTATGTCATTTTCTATCTAGATCTATTCAATGCAGGTTCAACACATTTATAGTTGGGGTTAGAGAAGGTACCTTGTTAGTTTGCAGGGAAATATTGTTCAGGAATTGTTACATGACAATGACAACTTGAGTGAGTTGTGGCATAGAAGGTTGGGACACCTACACTACAAGGCTTTGCTGATTATGAGGGGTATTGTTACAGGTATTATAGAGTTTCATATTGTACAATAGGGAGTGTGCACTTGGTAATAATTCCAAGTCTTATTTTTCAAGAAACAAGAGCAGTTCCAAGGGGATCTTGCATCTTGTTCACTCAGATGTGAGTGGGCCAGTGTTAGTAGCATCATTACAGGGATCGTTGTGATGTTTATTGATGATTTTTCCAGGTAAACCTGGATCTTCTTTATGAAGACCAAGGATGAGTTATTCAGTCCGTTTCAGGAGTTTATATCTCAGGTAGAGAACCATACAGGTAATAATATCAAGGTATTGAGGTCGGATAACGAGGGAGTGCACACCTCCAATGAATTCAAGGATTTATGCATGAAGGAAGAGATCAAGAAGGAGATGATAGTCTCATACAACCCTCAACATAATGGGGTTGCAAAGAGAAATAATTGGTCCATCATCAGTTCTTTCGGGGCTATGATACATGACTAGGAGTTTCCTATGTTTGTATGTGAAGAGGCATGTAACACGACGATGTATGTGCAGAACATGAGTCCTCACACGATATTCGGGGATAAGACTCCAGATGAGGAATTCTCAGGAGTGAAGCCATATATTGGTCATTTGAGGATCTTTGGTTGTCCATTTTACATCCATGTTCCTGTGGAGAATAGGACAAAGATGGATCCCTTATGACAGAAGGGGATATTTGTGGGGTACGTCGAGACCTCAAATTATTACAGGATCTTCATTCCATCATAGCAGAAGATATTTTTTAGCAGATATGTTAAGTTCTAGGAGAACTTAGCATCTAGGAATACTCAGGAGTCATCAAAAGTGGCAAAGGATAAGGAGCAACATGCTCCAAAGGATGAGAAACAGTTTGTAGTTCATATTTCAGGTGGGGAGGAGGAGTTATCCCCTTCCATTCATGTCAAGAGACCCATATGGATATTGTAGACATTGAAGGATGTTGGTGAGGCTCCTAGAAGTGCAATCAGAGAGCACATGCCTCCAAAGAAGCTTTAGAACTATATAACACTTATGAGTAACATAATTGATGCTAAGCCTTCTAGTTTTTAGGAAGAAACAGATCAACAGGTATGGTGTGATGCCATGGTAGAGGAGTACACCTCTATTATGAGGAATGATGTTTGGGACATGGTGCAAATATTGGAGGGGAATTCAGTTGTGAGTTCCATATGGATTTACAAGATCAAGCATGGTGCATATGGTAGCATAGAGAATTTCAAAGTGAGGTTTGTAGTGAGAGGGTTCTCCCAGAAAGAGGGAGTGGACTACGAGGATAAATTTTGTCTAGTCACCAGGTATGCTTCGATTCAAGCTATTATTTATATTGCTTCAGTTATGAGGTGGAGGATACATCATATGGATTTGAAAACAACGTTCCTTAATGAGATAATTGAGGAGGAAGTATACATAGAGAAACCTCGGGGCCTTGAGGTACATGGGAGGGATTCTCATGTGTGTAGGATTAATAAATCCTTGTATAGAGTCAAACAAACACCCAAGGCATGGTATTCTAGGATTGAGGGATAATTGCAAAGTATGGGATTTACTAAGAGTGAGGCATATCTGAACTCGTATCTCATACTTGTTGGGGAATATCCTCTCATCTTGTTTTTGTACATTGATGATTTATATCTCACAGGTGCAGAGGAGCTTATTGTAGAGTGCAAAGAATATTTGGTTAGTGATTTCAATATGAAGGAAAATGACTTGATTCATTATTTATTGAGGTTAGAGGTATGGACGGTATCATGAGATATATTCCTTGGACAAGGGAAGTATGTAGTTGATATCTTGAAGATATTTAGGATGGAGGACTGTAAACTAATGGGTACGCCTATGGTTACCAATTTGAAGAATATTTACACTTCAAATTCAGAGTTGGTGGATCCTAGGATATACAGGAAGTTGATAGGGTCTTTGATGTATTTGGTCAACACCATACCATATATATGTTTTTTTGTGAACACCTCCAGTTAAGTAATGGTGGAGTCGAGCCATGTGCATTGGATTACAATGAAACATGATTTTAGTTACTTGAGAGGTATAGTGGATTATTTATTGAGATATCTTGGAGGAGATGGAGTTGAGTTGTAGGGATATACAGACTCATACTGGGTAGTGAGTGCAGTAGACAAAAATAGAACCTCGTGGTGATGCTTCAACTTGGGATCAATAATGATTACTTGGTTCAACAAGAAATAGACTTCTATAGCACTCAGTTTAGCAGAGGCAAAGTATATGGAAACGAGTATGGCTATTTGGGAAACCATTTGGCTTTACAAATTGCTTACAACTTTATTTGACCAAGAGTTGGAGCCTACATTGATATACTATGATAATCAGAGTTGTATCAAACTCTGGGAGAATCCAATATTCCATGATAGGAAAAAGCATATATATATATCAAATACCACTTCATTCGAGATAGGATCCAAAAGGGAGCAGCAAATTTTCAGTATATTTACACACTACAATAGAAAGGGAAATTAGCGTCGAAATCTAGTGTATTTTAGTTCATGAATTTGACACCTTTTCTAGCGCAAACTGGGTGCAATCTAGACTTTTTATAATTGTTCCAGATTTAGCGCAAGATTTAGCACCAGATTTAGCGCCAGATTTAGCATCAGATTTAGCACCAGATTTAGCGTCGGAAAAATAATGCCAAGAATAGTGCCAAGTTTCACGCCATGTTTAGCGCCAAGAATAACACTATTTTCGGTGCTATTAGCACCTAAATGTTTTGGTTGGCACAAAAATGCTAGAAATTGCGCCATCTGGATAAATAGCGCCGAATGTTTCAAATAATTGGAGAAAAATACACTAAAACAATCTTTGGAAGCAAAAAAGGGAGCAAATAACAACGATTTGTTGTAGTGACATAAATGATCAGGTTGCAGATATTCTGACCAAACCCTTGGAGAAAGGGAAGTTTGTGTTCTTCAAAGACAGACTTGGAGAGGTGCATAATACCTTCCTCACTAAGAGGGAGTGTTGATTCTTATGGTAGCATTGGACAAGTATTTCCGCACATGTCTAAGTGTCTTAGATGTTTGGAAATGATCCAAATCCTTCTATCCCTAACATTACTTTAATTAAAGGAATTTTTTATGACCCAAG
>ML789959.1:443782-488304 GCA_009831015.1 Picea engelmannii
CCCTTATTTATACTAAATATGTCTATTAAGAGAAGCATCTAGAGGAAGATCCTTCTAGAAGCGGAAGCTTCTATTAGGTCTTCTTACATCCGCCTTATTCTATTTTATTGAAAGGTATTATAATATTGACCTTTATTACATCCGAAATACATTGATCTACCTATGTGCGGGTTAGGACCTTAACACCGCTTAACCCTGAACTCTATGTCATATAAAGAAAAAAATTATTCCTTTGTAGGGACAATATGAATGGTGTCCATGGAATTAGGGAACTCGTAAAGACTTTTAAGGTAGGAATTCTAGTCCTTTAAGGGAATCCTATTATTTTCTTTAGTATTGTGTTTTAGAATTTGGCTCTAGAACTTATTAGGATCCAACTTGTATAGTTGTGAAAGTTTCTCTTGCCTTTTATTGATATAGTATCTTTTTTTCCTTTTAATTAGGGCTTTGTACATATTGATATTATCGAGTTTTAAGGGCTCATTAGAAGCATCCCTAGTGGATTTCCTAGAAATTTTACATTCTTTATCATACCAAGAGTTGGTTGTTCTTTTATTCTTTTTATAGGACACCTCTAAAGAGAACTTGTTAATAGAAGTGGAAAGGGTAGTTGTAAAATTATGATAGGGTTCTTCAATGTTGTCCTTATAAGTTAGGAGGTTTAATTTACTATTTAAATCCTTTAATAAAATGTCAACTTTACTTTTGTGAAAGAACAAATTCCTTTGATTATCATAATTCTCTTCAATGGTGCTCCTATGCATGGAAAATTTTAGAGTTAGGGTTAAAGGTTTATGGTCAGAGTCAGGCTCATGGTCATTTAAAAGGTCAAAAGTTGTTATTTGGTTGGAAACGAGGATATCACATATCACATAATCTACAAAACTACTACCTAGCTCATGAATACTTTAGTAATCTATTTTTAATGCATTTAATGTATTTATTGATATATTTAATGTATTAATTTATTAGTGTATTATTACCTTATCAATGTATTAACTAATTAATTAATGCATTACATTATTAATCTATCAATCATTTAATATGTTACATTAGACACTAATGTAAATTAATACTTTCATTTATAAATGTTTATTATATATTATATTACTGTTACATTACACATGAATGTATCAATGTAATGTATGAGTACTTAAATGTATTAATATATTACACATTAATGTATTATAAATTAATGTATTAATGTATAATATATATATTTTTTAGTTTCCTAGTTTGTCTGTGACCTGCGGGACTAACCTGTGGCTAAGAAACTGCAAAACAGGGGCATCTAAGCCGTCAAAATAACCCGGGAATCACACCCGGCCTGAGCCACACCAACCCTTAACATGGTTGGATTTTTTGTCCCCACAGGTTTTGAACCGGTGACTTAACATCATGGAGTGTCTTAACAACACACTCTGTCACCGACCGTCGTACACCTCGGGGACAAAAAATTTGGAGGACATGGGGGTGGGATTTGATCCACTTATGTGTGCATGGCTCACGATATTATTTAATATAATATCTCTGGGTGCAACCACAAGTTCGACCACTACCTCAAGGTGCCACCATGGCTCCAGGTTAGGCCCTCATGGGAATTGAACCTTTTCCAATGGTGAAAAAATCCTCTCTTTCCACCATTGGATCCAACCCCTTTGGGATATTAATGTATAATATTAATTTATAATACATTGATGTATTATATATTAATACTTTAATGTATTATATTTACATTAATTTAATACATTATACATTAATGTAATGTATTACTAAATACACTAAATACATTAATACATGACATTATCAATGTATCAATCAATTAATATGTTATAGTTATACATTAATACTTTAATACATTTATCAATCAATTAATACTTTAATTTATACATTTTTAGTATATATTAAATTAATGTAATATTAAATTATTATATTAATTAAATGTATTAATATATTAATGGTCGTTCCCAAGGCATGTCGGCCACTAGCAACAACCACTTTATAAAAGTGGTTGATATACGTCAATCGACGCCATATCCACCTTTCCAAATTAATGACATCGATCGACGTATATCAACCACTTTTATAAAGTGGTTGTTGCTAGTCTATATTTATTGATCACCTAATTAAAACCACTAACAGAGATAGGTAAAAAAATTCCATTTTGGAATTATGTCCTTATTTATATCAATTCACCATGCCACCTATACACCTTTGGGCCCACAAATCCTTCAAAGAGTCCATTATATTTGAATGTTAGCATATGAGAATGATACATTTAGAAATATTTGAAAAGATGGGAGGTAAATCCCATATATATTTAGTGAAATCATTACAAATCAAGGACACTTATGGTTAGATTGTTCGAAGTGACTTTCTCACCTGATCTAATTTCATAGAAAGCTTGTTGTATTATCAAGCCTTTGTTGGTTCTTGCATTGTTCCATATCATTGAGTCTAGAAATAATCCATCCAGTCTAATGAGCTCTTAATTGGTGACCTTATTGGCATACTTGGCCTTCCACATTATTCTCCACAGCCCCCCCTATTGCTTGATCCATCTCCACCAATGTTTGGCTACAAAATCCCTGCACATGATTAATAGATCCCTAAGACCTAGTACCCCACTTCACTTTGGGAGACATATATTGTCCCAAGCCACAAGAGCCCATTTTTTATCCCTACTTGGTCTACCCTAGAGAAAATCCCTTTGAAGGGTTCTAATATCCTTTAGGATTTTCGTCAGTGTTGCAAGAACTAAAAAGAAATACAAGGGAATGGGTTGAAAAAACAATTTAAAGAGGGTAATTATGCATCAAAGATTTAGTGAACAAAAGGTCCAACTGCTTAGTTTATCATCCATGTTGGTAAGAAGGTCATCTAACGAGGAATTCCAAAGAGAATTGGTGAGAAGGGGAGCCCCAAATATTTGGTTGGAATCGAGCTCCTTTGGATGCCCAACAAGCATGAAATATTGAGCTAGAAAACCACATGGGTGTTAATAAAGAGAATATGGGATTTGTTGTGGTTAATGAGAGACCCAGATGCAATCATGAAGGTATCCAATATTTTTTTGAAATATCGCACCTTCTAAACAATGGGTATGCTAGAGAGAAGAGTGTCCTCAAAAAATTGGAGAAGGGTCATAATGTAAAGATCTAGATGAAGGTTGATGTCTTTGATATTTCCCATCGTTCAGACTGCCAAATTCAAGGATCTTCCAAGGTCCTCTGCCACCAAGATGAATAGGAAAGGGGAAAGAGGATCACCCTTCTTAATAGCTCGTGAGGGGAAAAAGGTGTTGGATGGTGTTGGCGTAGGCCAATTTTTGGAGAAAACCAAGGAAATTTTGAATATTTCAAGACATTGCTAGTAAATAGGGAGCGCACTAGAATTAGAAGAAAAGCAATGCTAGGAAAAGAGGAAAAAACAGCGCCGAGAAAAACAATTACTAAGTGGAAAAACTATTGCAGAATAGTTGGAAAGTGGACAAGCACCGAATTGGAGAACGGTTGGATCAAGGACCAGCCATGAATGAGTTAATTGGAAAGTGGACAAACCTAATCCGCTTAGGGTTAGGGTTTTTGTAACGAATTTGTACCAATTTTTGTATAAGTAGAATGTATTAGGACAAAAAAGGAGGGAGTGTGTTGGTTGTTGAGTGGAGTAGCTAGTTAGAAAGTGCATGTGATGGAGCTAGAACTACTAAAGAGGAAGTCTTAAGTTTTGACTGTCGCGATTTGTGGAGATCGAGTGTAATAGTTGAAGAAATGTACAGTGCGCAACACTGGATTTTGAAAGAATATGAATAAAGATTCCAAGCGACAAATCTTTGTGGACGTAGCCCGAGGCAGGTTGAACCATGGAATATGTTTGTTTTGTGTGAATGTATACAATGTTTCTGATTGTATTTGATTTAGTAAGTTTATGATGCACATATTAAATGATAAAGGGAACAACACTACACACTAAGAATAACTTATGAAATCTGCAGAATAACTCTAAGTAAATGAATGTTATAGCTAGTGTTTAGATCAAAATCTTGTGTTACAGTAGATAAATACTTGTCATTGAACACATGTAGATATAATGATTAATGCAGTCCTATTAGAACGATTGTGACAATGGTATGGAATAAGATCTAATGAGGGTTTGAGGGTTAACAATAAGTACATTAAAATGCCTCTGATAGAGATACACATCCCATCCCAGGGTTGCAGACATCTGAGTCCTGCAGCCACCCATAGAATCCATCTCAGGTGAGACTACGCAGTGCACTCTGTGCACTATGTTTCCTTATGGTATCCAGAAGGGTCGATGGTAGAAGGGTATTTTGGTAATATTATAGTTAGAACCCGGGTCAGCCCATAAGTAAACCAACAATGGTTCCATTAATGTTTGGAACTTATAATATTATATCGGGAATGATGTATCACATAGTATAATGCAAGGTTTTAAGAAAGGGAATGTTTGTAGGTTGGAATCCCATGAAAGAGGATATTGAAAGATGGTTGACAGTTCAGGAACTAGAGTTTTCCCACAAACATAACAGAAGCTCTAGGTTTAATCCAAGACAATATTTGGAAAGATACATATTCAACAAAGTACACAAGAGTTTCTTTACTGAGTTTCCCACACTATTGCAGGAGTGGATAACACGGTTGAAATATACCCATCTGGAAAATAGAGTTAGATCGGTGGAGTGGACAGAAGAAAGTATCGCGTGGTTGAAAATAGTGAATAACAAATTCATGCACTGAATAGATTTTTAGCTAGACATCATTATAGTGGGGTATATCACTAATTTTGCAGTAGATACATCGAAGTCTTACAGTATATAAGAGAAGGACTTTATTAAGGGTCCAAGGGGAAGGTACATAATTTCATTGTACACTTCGATCATGAGCTTATTACATGATAAAGGTGTATTAACTATGGAAGCATATAACTAAACTACCCTGCGTGCATGGGGGAGTTAGGGGAAACACTGAGGAAGGTATGAGATGGAGGGGGAAACAAATAGAGAAGAGAATAGTAAATATAAATATCCCATTATAATGGATCAAGAGGAGATACAGGAAATTATGTAGAAGGAAGGAACGACGTGCAGTGGAAGACCCTACATATATAAGGTTAATAGGAAGAAAAGAGTAGTAGCTGAGAGGGAAGGCTTGGAAAGTGATGAGGAAGAGGTAGAGGATATTCGTGTTGTGGAGCACATTGAAGAAATATTGCACACCACATATGAAATAAAGTCTAGAAGAGTGAGATCTAATGAGGAAGAAGATACCCCTGTCGAGATCTGAATCAGTGTAGAACCTACAACCCCATGTACGATTAACACATCAACAAAGAAAGATTTGTTTAGAGAACCATTGACCGAAATTCAAAAGAAGCTAGGAGTTCAGAATAGAAGTGAGGGTACAAGTGGAAGTACCAGAAATAGTATAGGTAGTGGTACAAGTGGAAGTACCAGTAGCAACACCGGTGAAAGTTCAAGTCCGAACAATAGTACACAAATATTAGTATTGCACAGAGTGGGTGCAACACATTCGACAATGGCAAGCATAGATCCAATGATACGATTACCAAATTTTCATGGGGATGGATCAGAAGACCCGAAGAAGCACCTATTCGTGTGTGAGAAAATATGGGAAGCGAAAAGAGTCATAGATGAGGTAGAAAAAGTAGCACAGTTAGAAATAACATTCAAAAACTGTGTGATGGATTGGCATATGAGTCTAGCAGTAAAACATCCATAGGGTGTGCTGGGAATAGTAGCAGAGATCAAGAATACATTGATAACGAAGTTTCAAAGGACAAAATCAGAGGATCAGTTTATGAATGAGATGATTGAGGTTAGAAAAAAACCAGGAGATTCTGTATGGGACATCGTTCAAAAATTCAAGACATTGAAAGGTAAACTGGAGTATCTTATTTCTGACATGTAGCACAAACAATTGTTTATAAATTATCTACTACCACACTTCAAATATCCACTGAGATATCAAAAATTTCAAACCCAGGCAGAGGCACTACAAGTAGTGATGTAGTTAGAAGAAAATCAGTATAAATAGATGGATCCAGCTAGAAGAACTTGACAGTGCAATTAAACCAGAATAAAAGTAGGGAGAAAAGAGAAGCAGTATGGTGTACATTGTGTAGATCAGAGGGACATCATAAGAATGAGTGTCCGACATTTGCGTAGTACCTAGGAGTGGGGATTCCAAATCCATTACCTGTATAAGGGCCTTGGTGTGAAATATGAAAGACACACAGGCATGATCCTTATCACTTCCGTATGATGTAGAAGTATAAGACATAACCGAAGAGTACTTTCTATACCTTTTGTAAGTCAGTGGGACATGTAGATAAAAATTGTAGAACTATGGAGTTATTGAAGGAAATAACCTCAGATGAATACAGGATGTAGGTTGAGTTGATGGCAGGAAAAACTGCGCCATAGTTTGGAAATGCGCAATAATTTCAATTAGTGCCATAATTCCAGCAACTTCGATAGTATAATCAGGCACTGCAATATCATAAACATAACATGGATCCACAGTAGAACAAAGGAGGATTCAAAGGTATAGGAAGAGGAGGATTGGGCAAAGGTATAGGTTCTATTATCTTCCATAATTGTCAACAACAAGGACACTATGCCAGAGATTGTTCTCAACTAGAAGCAACATGTATGTACTGTCACGTAGCAGATCATGTGATAGAAGAGTTCCCGAAACTAATGGCGAAGATCTAGGAGAAGAGGAATCTAAATAACCAGAATATTCAATGGATTGTTGCAAAAATAAGGGATCCTAGGAGGAACATCAATATAGTGACTAGAGGAGGAGTAAAGACAGGACAAAATGCACATGGACAGAAGAAGGAATCTCAGTGATGGATTCAGAAGAATACTTAGCCACAACAACAGTTTGATGAAAAGAAGGAGAAGGGAACTTTCAAGGAAGCAGAGAAGGAGTTCTTGAAGGATAATGAAGCCTCCACATCAAATATTTGGTCGAGGTATGATACCCTAATGTTTATATGCCTCAATCTTTGGATCATACTTACAAAGGAGAGAAAACAGAGAAAGTAAGTAACTTAAATAATTTCCTGGAATCTTTCTTTAAATTACTTAATGATAAGAATTCCATGGATTTGTTTAAAACTATGATTAAGAAATATAGCCTAGAAGAAGGGATAGGAACATAACCAAAGAAGATTAATCAATTCCATTGAAATAAAATAACTAGTAGAGAGTCCAAATTAAATGCAACTATAGGATAATTTAATATGGGAAATGTTATCCTAGACTTAGGATCAAATGTCAACATTTTTCCAAAGAAGACTTGGGAAGCAATGGGACAACCTACACTAGGGTATTCCAATATCAAATTGAAGCTAGAAAACTAGCAAAGAGTGATTCCCATAGGTAGACTAGAGAATACCGCAATGGATCTCAATGGTGTGCGCACCACCACAAATTTTGAAGTAATGGATATGGTGGATGAGTCTTGTTATCGCTCGGTTTATAGCTAGGAGAAAATGCTATAAGATAGAAGGCCAAACTGGCGTAACATCAACCACTCCCACCCAATGTCACCACAATGGGATGGTACCATTTCCAACACTATTTGGAATTGATTGGGCATTTGATAATTAAGCCATAATTAATTTGAAGACTAGAAAGATGATATTTGAAGCAGGGAACTTTAGGGTAGTAACACCTTCAGATACCTCATATTGTGAAAGATATATAGAACCTATGCCTGACAACTTTCTAGAGGATGATGTCAACCGGTTGTATAGGACTACTGCGTGAGAAGAATACTATGTGAATCCAAATACAGATGGAGTACTCAGTTGAAGGAGTATTAATTATTACATGTCATATTTGGATACTGGAGTAGAAAATGCGAAACAAAGATTGCATGAAGTCTCTGCTAGGAGGTGCGCTAGAATCACACACACAATAAGATGGGTTGGAACATAAGTAAGACAATTTCCCACATTTACTGAAGAGAACAATTTAGAAAACTTTTTGACAGAGTTTGAATCAAAGGTTTGAGTTAGATATTATCAGTGATGGATATAAAACTGAGGGACACACCTACACAATGGTGGGGTGCACACAAGGAGCTAATTCAAGACTGGTATCAATGTAAGCGAATGATGTGCATACGATTTGGTTAGAGTCAACAGGATATACCCTTACAGAAGTATGATGGAAGAGGGAACGCAAGAAATCACATAAATTATTGTGTCACTAATTGGATACAGGTACCACTAGGGGAATGGATGCATTAATTTATTTACACATTAGAAGGAATACCAAGCAATTGGTACAAGGAGCAGGAACTACACAGAGAAACTATGAGTTGGGGCGCAATGCAACAAAACTTTATTAGGACCTTTGCATTTGAAAGTGATAATCCATGGGTTGATTCGAAATTACATAGGATGAAAAGGAATATATTTGAAGAATATGGGGTAGATACAGTGACATTATATAGAGATTACAAAAGATACACACTATAACAACTAGTTTATTGTTATTAGGTCACAGAGGATGAGGAAGTAGAAGACAACCCACGTGACTTATAGATAGTACATGGGGAAGGAGAAAGAGGGTTGGAATGACCTCTGTTACAATAGGAAGAGTTCACTGCACCTATGAATATTAAAAAGGTCAATATTGGGATTGAAGAGAAACCCAAGATAGCCATCGCTGGAGATTACTAGGACAGTGAGACAATGGAAAAAATAATTGAATTACTGCACGAGTATAGTGACTTATTCCCAGCCACATTTTTAGAGATAATAGGGGTAGCAGGAGAACTTAGAGAAATGAAGATACCCCTCATACTAGATGCAAGACCAGTTAGAAAGAGACCATAGAAATGAAACAAAAATCTATAAGCAGAAAGTTAAGGAAAAAATTGACAAAATGCTAGAATCATGAATCATAGAGCTTGTGGAAGAATCAAATTGGATCATTCCAATGGTGGTCTAGGAAAATAATACTAGATGGATTAGGATATGTTTGGATATGAGAAAATTAAATGAAGCATGCATGCATAATCCTTTTCCTACTTCATTTACAGATGAGGTTTTTAGAGAATGTGGGAGGATAGGAAGTATACACTTTCACAGATGGATTTCCAGGTTACCATCAGATCATAATTGCTTCGGAGGACACATAAAAAACTACATTTGCAATAGAGTGGGGGTCATATTAGTACACAGTAATTCCATTTGGTTTAAATAATGCACCAACAATATTTTCCAGAGTAGTAATAGTTGTATTTAAGGATTTTATACAATATTGGACAATAGTAGTTGTATCTGGATGATTGGACAATATTGAATTTACTAAAGAACCGTGTAGAAATTATGATATTAACGTTAGAAAGATGTAGGCAATTTCAGATTTTCTTGAATATTAATAAATGTATATTCAATATACCATTTGGCATCCTACTTGGACACATTGTATGCAAACAGGGCTTGATAGTAGAACCTGCAAATATTATTGTTATTGTCAATTTACCACCACCAAAGTTAGTGCGCCAATTAAGAGAAAATTTGGGCCACACAGGGTACTACAGGAAATTCATAAAGTGTTATGCAAAGATTATTGATCCCATGGAGAAGTTACTAAATAAAGACATCAAGTTTCAGTGGAATGATGAATTCCAAGTGATTTTGGACATATTGAAAGAGAAGATGGTGATAACACCAATTCGGTATTTCCAGATTGGACAAAAGAATTTCATGTGCAAGTGGATTTCTCATCCATTGCACTTGGAGAAGTATTGGAACAACCAGGTGAAGGAAACATTGATCACCCAATATATTTTGCTAGTAGAAAGTTATCTAAGTCTGAGCAAAACTTTAATATTATAGAAAGGGAAGGTTTGGCTATGGTATATGCCTTACATAATTTCATAAATTATTTATTGGGTTAACATTTTAAGATGTTTACAAATCATTATGCATTGAAGTACCTATTTAACAAGCCATTGTTAGGGGGGAGGATCTGTATGGTTGTTATTTTTCCAGGAGTTTGATTTTGAAATCATAGTAAAACCAGGGAAGTTGAATGCAGGACCCGATCCTCTGTCAATAATTACCAATGGAGAGTAGCCAAGGAACTTGGGTGAGAATTTTTCTGATGATAACTTATTTTCTATTCATATTGATGATGATTATTTTGCTGACATTGTTGTATTTTTTAGCACAAGAATGTCTCCTAAGGAATTTACTAGCGCAAAAAAAAAAGTTGGTAGTGTGTGTTGCAGACTATCAACTGATTGCAGGTCATTTATACAAGTTAGATGCCAATGGATTTATGAGAATATGTTTGATGGATCATGAATTCTCCATTGTTCTAGCAGAAGCACATGAAGGGATAGATGGAGGGCACTATGCAGGTAATCCTACAACACATAAGGTATTGCGCGTAGGATTATGTTGGCATATAGTACATAAGGACACAAATGAATAATGTCATACCTATGATGTTTGTCGGAGGGTAGGAAAACCATCCAGAAGAGATGACATGCCACATATGCCCCAAGTAACTTTACAGGTATTTGATAAATGGGATGTGGATTTCATTGGACCCATTAATCCACCAGCACGGAGGTCAGGAGCCAGATACATAATCACTGTGACAAAATACTTAACCAGATGGGAAGAAGCAACTCCAGTGAAGGATTGAAGCGCATAAACTGCAACGTGATTTCTCTTTGAGAACGTGGTGACCATATTTTTATGTACTAGAATTTTGTTGAGTGATCACGAAACTCATTTTATTAGCAGTACAATCAGAGCTATGACAAAATAATTCGAGATACATCATCAGAAGAGCACAAATTACCATCCCTGGGAAAATGGTACAGTAGAATCTTTTAACAAGCTTATATAGAATGCACTGACAAAGATTTGCAATGTGAATAGGGATGATTGGGATTTGAAGGTATCAACAGTATTATGGGCTTACAGGACTACGTGCAAGAAACTTATACGGAAGACATAGTTCAAACTAGTGTATGGGCAGGAAGCAGTGGTTCCATTGGATTATTTAGTACCTAGTCTGTGCATTGCAACAATCACCAACATGATAGAAGAAGGTGTTGCACAGGAAAGATTGGATCAGTTGATGGAGTTGGAAGAAGACAGAATTTTAGCAGGTTTCCACCAAGAAGTAAATAAAAAAAAGGATAAATTTTGGCATGATATGCACACAAAGAAGAAAATATTTAAGGAAGAAGATCTAGTTCTCCTCTATGACAACAAGTATGTACATCACCCTGGGAAATTCAAGATGCACTAGTTAGGGCCTTATCAGGTAGAGGCCATCACAAATGGAGGTGTTGTGCAACTGAAATATCTTGCATTAAAGAATCTCAGAGGATTGTTGAATGGAAGTCGACTGAAGTTGTATCAAGACAGTCAAACTAATAATCTAAGGTGAAAATAGAAAGAGGAGGTATGATTGTACATATCGTATATAGTAGATGTTAGAAGAAAAAGACAAAAATCCAAATAAAGAAGAAATGTAACAAAAAAAAAAAGATAGAAGAATATTAGAGGTTTTTGATGTAATAGATTTGATTGTATTAACATTATGTTGCGGAAAAACCACTGGTGAAGACACTACGTGCTAGAAAATAGTTGATAGACACAAAAAGTGTAGCGCGCATGAAAATAGTCGAGAAAGAAAAAAAGTGTAGCGCACAGGAAAAAGTGAAAAAGTGACAATCGTCAATCCGAAACAATTGTCAATACGTCATCCCGCTATAAAGTCAGAAAAAGGGGGGGAAATGTGGCCATTTGTGTTTTTTTGGTAAGGATAAGAATGAAGAGAGAAGTATAAGTGTGAGAGAGTGAGATTTTGGGAGAGCAGGTTGAGAACTAGAGATCAATAATCTGAATCTTAACACGATGTCGTCGCCACGGGTTGGAGCGTTAAGTAGGGTTGGGTGAAACACAAGAAGTAGTGCTCGGGTGAAACAAGCAAGGGCACAATACATGTCCACAGTCATGGGTGTGGATGCGATTCATGCAACAAAATATGAGCCTACTACCACATAGGTGGATGAAGAACAAAACCCATAATAAGAGTCCAGACAGTTGGAGGAGGATGCAGAATGAACAAAATATGACGCATCCAGGGGAAAAGGGCCATAATAGGGAGAACAAGCCAAAAAGTCAGCGCAGTAGGGCCTATATCCAGAAGAAGAGAAAGAAATCGA
This sequence comes from Picea engelmannii, assembly GCA_009831015.1. NCBI lineage: Eukaryota > Viridiplantae > Streptophyta > Pinopsida > Pinales > Pinaceae > Picea > Picea engelmannii. The sequence continues at coordinate 456,043 of ML789959.1, forward strand.
GCATCAGGGCATACCATAGGTCAGCGTCTCATCCCCACAAGGGAAGCAGAAGGAACGAGCTAAGAGTAGTGTGCAAGGAATATCACGCACACAAGTGAAATTGGAAATAGTAATTCCAAAAATCCCAGAGGGAGTAAAGGAAAATGATGATATGGTGGGAGGAGTAGACACCATCAAATACTTCGATCATGATGTGGTTGAATAGTCAAATTCCTAGAATAACTATATGGAGAGTAGAGGAGAGGGCCCATCAGGCACACCACTAATGGAGCCTACGCAGTGGATCACGGGTCTATACAATACATAGTTTATGAATTTGTTGGATATACCACACTTTGGGTGCAGTAAACACATCAATGGATGTGTGAAGCAACTCCTATCAAGGGTGCATGGAGGAATTTTTTGAATGGATAGGCCAGAGCCTATCAATGTGGACTTGATCGCAGTTATCATTGGGCTACCCACAAATGGGGAGAAGCCAGAGAAATACTTAGAGGATAAAAAAAATCAAAATCCATCTCCAATGAAATCAAGGCAAACTATGGCACGGAGAGAGGAAATAGGGGAATCAAAATCAGCGACATAAATGATCCTGCATCGATATTTTCTACAAGACTATTAGAGTGCAAGTTAATGCGCAAGTGAAAAAAGGAGGAAGTACCAACAAGAGTGGTAGCAGCTACAACGCAGTACATGAAGGGGGGGTCAATGGGATGGGGCCCTTATCTGCTTAATTCTTTCTTGTAGGATTGCAAGGACACACATGATTGGGGCTCTAAGTTCCACTACTTATGGTTACTCATCCTCATTACAATTGTAGGATGGAAAGAATAGGCGTATAATATGTTCCTATTGAGAAAAGGAAAGTGTAGTGTAGCCCGCTATAAGTCTCTTAGAAGCACAACAAGCCCAAAGACAAAGAAAATAAACAATGATGTATTCACTCTATACTTGGTGGAGATCCAAAACCACTTAGTTGACACATGGAGAATTTCCCCAGAGACTGTCCATGATTTTGGACATATAACAAGTTTTCAAGCATCACACCATAGCATGTGGTTGTAGGAGAAGATGGACCCAGCCAAGGAGTGGCTACAACTGAGATACTACATGACGATGCAGGACATACAGATGGAGGTCTAGGAGTGTCCTAAGAAGTGTAAAGTGCCAGTAATCCCAAAAAAATGCCAACAATACACACTCAGATGCAAGACATAACAGTCCAAACATAGAAGACATGCAGAAATAGTTCCAGGAAGAAGAAGAATACAACACAAGGTCTAGTTGGGGAAAGTAACCCCATACAAAAGAAAAGCAGGACATAAATAACTCACAGTGTGGTTCTACACGGGATCCACTGCGCACAGAGCACGCACCAAGAGAAACAACAGAACATTGTGTGCACAGAAGAAGTACAAATAGAGACATAAGAGATATATATGGAGGAAGAATTTGGGCAAGATACAGACATGGATACATAGATGCTAGAGGAATCTGAGCCATTAGACAACTAAAAGAAGAGAATAGGCGAGAAATAAAGTGGCTCCAGGAAGAAAGAGAAGGCACACAGAAAACCACTAGAAACATCACTGACAACAGATGATGTTGAGCTAATAGCCACAACAATTGAAGATCGACTATATAAGGTGTGGGAGAATGTTGACAAGCGGAGGGACTTGATTTTGGAACAAGTGCAAGAAGTGAAAAATGTGTTGGAGAAGTTGACGATTAGGGCAGAGCAGTCATCAAAAGAGAAACCAGTGCCAACTAAGGAAGGAGTGCTTGGTGCAGAAACAATGAAAATCACAGCGCAGGGCAGTCTAAACTTCGTCATAAACCATGATATATTGTTCATCAATGAGGAGACAACACAGAAGCCCCTTAATGAAATTGAAACATTGGACTTAGCATTGGCCAAGATCCCAACAAAGGCACTCTATAAATTACAAATTAGTGTCGTGCAAGAAATCCAATCTAGGGCAATGTCTAATGCGAAGAATCTACATATAGCATAGGAAGATAATATCACAATGAAGTAAGTAGCTAGCCAAGAAGGGAAGGCAAAGAAAATAGTGCAACAAAAGGTAGAGGAGATGGAGAAACAAATAAGTGTAGTATTTTGAACCATCCTAGACAATACAGACTCAAAGGGAGTATCTACTGAAGAAAAGATGAAGAAAATAACGCAGGCCTTGGATCAGTACAAGGACCAAATAAAGGCATTGCAGGAGCGCGCAGTACCCACGACTCCTCCAAAAGTAACAATGCAACAAGAACAAGATGCAAAAAAAGTTGTGGAGATCATAGCGCATACCATATATAGGATGAGAAATTTGTTGGACAAAAGAGGCCAGTTGTGGACACAACTCTTAGAAGATGGGAGCTTGAAAGAGATGCAAGGAAGGGAGGAGATATATTAAAGCCTCCAGTCACCGTGCATATGGTAGAAGTCATGGTGGAGAAGAGAAACTAGGCTCAACAACAATTTCAACAAATTACAGATATATATGGAGCACTGGCACAGGCAGTAAAAGTTGCGGGATTTTGTGAGTGACTGGGGACGAGTCACAATGTCAGTGTTGGGGGCCTGTTGGCGCATGCCAATTTTGGGAGAAAACCAAGAAATTTTTTAATATTTCAAGACAATGCCGGAAAATAGGGAGCGCATCAGAATTAGAATAAAAGCAACGATGGGAAAAGAGGAAAAAACAATGTTGATAAAAGCAGTTACAAAGTGGAAAAATTGTTGCGAAGCAGTCAGAAAGTTGACAAGCGTTGACTTGGAGAATGGTTGGATTGAGGACCACCCATGAATGAGTAAAATGGAAAGTGGAAAAACCTAATCCACTTAGGTTTAGGGTTTTTGTAAGGGATTTGTTCCAATTTTTGTATAAGTAGAATGTATTAGGACTAAAAATGAGGGAGTGTGTTGGTTGTTGAGTGGAGTAGCTAGTTATAAAATGCATGTGATGGAGCTAGAACTGCTGAAGAGGAAGTCTTAAGTTTTGACTGTCACGATTGGTGGAGATAGAGTGTATTAGTGGAAGAAATGTATAGTGCGCAACACTGGATTTTGCAACAATATGAATAAAGAGCCCAAGCAACAAATATTTGTAGACATAGCCCCAGGGGGTGGTGAACCTGGTATATCTGTGTTTTGTGTGAATGTATGCAATGTTTCTAATTGTATTTTCTTTAGTAATTTTATGATGCACATATTAAATGATAAATGGAATAGCATTGCACACTAATAATAACTTATGAAATCTTCAAAATAGCTCTAAATAAATTAATGTTATAGCTAGTGTTTAGATCGGAATCTTGTGTTACAGTAGATAAATACTTTTCATTGAACACATGCATATATAATGGTTAATGCAATCCTATTAGAAAATTTGTGACAATGTTATGGAATAATATCTAATGAGGGTTTTAATGTTAACAATAAGTAGGTTAAAATGCCTCTAAGAGAGATACACATTGCATCCTAGGGTTGCAAACATCTGAGTCCTGTGGCCACCCATAGAATCCATCTCGGGTGAGACTACACAGTGAACTTTGTGTGTTGTGTTGCCTTCCAGTATCCAGAAGGGTCGTTGGTAGAAGTGTATGTTGGTAATATTATAGTTATAACCTGGGTCAGCCCATAAATAAACCAACAGATGGAGAAATAATGACAAGGAGGGAGAATAAATCCAATAAAAATAGATTCATGACCTAGGATACGCATATGGGGTAGAAATAAAAGGCCAGGAGGAGTTTTTCCAAGAATATCCAACTTATCCTCTCATGTGCCTTGGATATGCCTAACTTTAATAGAATACCCTAGTTTTTGGAAACTTTTAAGGTGTGTATACCATTCCAATTATGCTTTTATTAAGGTCAAATCAGAGCTCTCGTAACATGGATAATGGTCCACTAAGAGAATTATACATTGCATACAAAATTGGAAACTCTTGTGCTTATGTACGGCCTTGTACCAACTCGTTTCCCAATGCATATGTGACTTTCCCTTCTTTGGTCCATGGATTTCCATGCCTTTCCCTTCTATGATCCATGGATATCCATGCCTATATCCTCTGAGGTGTGGGGATGTGTATGGAAATCCTATACGACAAGATATGTACAACTCTTCTCTTCCCTCTGGTCTCTGTCCAATGAAACCCACCTATGGTTTCTTATTCTCTCTCTCCTCCTTGACCTATATGGCCTCTATATGGAAGTCCTTCTCCACCTATCAAGATCTTGAATCACAACCCTTTGTGATCCAACCCTCTCATTAATACTTGGATGAAATATCTTCACCCAGCCAATGAGATCTCCTCACTCTAGTGTAAGAAAAAGTCCTTCTACGCTCCTACACTTCTTACTAGGAAAACTTCTTCTTTTCTATCCTCAACCTTGATCTCTCACCAAGTCTCTCACAAGTGTATCTCACACAAGTACCTACCTTGGTCTCTCACCGAGTCTCTTGACCTCGACCATTGTCAAAATCCTCTGAATTTGATCTCCTATCAAAAGTCTTGACCGTGTTGAATCTCTCAACACAAGTGACTTCCTCTCGAAGTGACTTCTCCTATACCCGATCCTTTATTTTATAATCATGATTTACTATATATTTCTAATCTCCAAAGTGATCTATAGTTGGCTCCTCTAGGCCCTTCTCTTTTTCCTATTCATCTTCTTCTTCTTCCTCCTCATCGACGTCGTATATTTTTTAGTTTGGATGCACTGATGGCTCTGTCTCTGCAGGTGGAATCATCCACTTCTCATCCCAATCAAGCATAATGTTTCCCATATCCTCTTCCATCAATTGGTATTGTGTTGACAACCACTATTGATCTAGTTCCTTATTTTCCTAAAAATACATGTGGCGATGCCCTTCCTTAAAATGTGTCATTTCCTTGTATGCCTTGACCACCTATGGTGGTATGCATAGAGTCCTCTCTATGTTATCTATGATATTTTCCTTGTATATATAGAATGCAACATTAGTTTCCATCTAGCGTGCCTTATGTGTAGTGTACCAAAGGTTATGATAGCACGTGGTTAAGCAAGGCTTCTTCTTTATGCCCACAAAATAACTATCATCTAGATCCCTCCAATATGATAGTGTGATTAGGATCAATAACCAAGAGTAGTGGAATTATGTCCCCTTGTATTGCGCTTCCTCACAGTCAATCAAAAATTGGTTCAACAAAAAGGTTTCCTAGTTCATATAGACACTCTTTACACATCATTCTGTGGCCATTATAACTTCTTGGAACTTGTTTTGTTCTTCATTTCCTCAATAATTTACAGGATAAGGCTTGTGTCTCAAATCTTACCGTCATGTCACATGTGCTAGCGATGTCCAGACCTCATTGTCCACAAAATGTATGAAATTTTTATTCCATGCTCTCAATGAGAGATTTATCATTCTTTTTGTCAAAAAACAATGGTGTGGGGTCCTTCCCCTATGAAGGAAAACATATAATGTGCACTATTAAATAAATATCAATGGTTATTGGCCTATCAAGTCATAGGTATCCTCCATGCACACAAATTAGAATCATTTTCACACATGCATTGATCTCCTAGCTCCATCCAAAATTTGGTATATCAAACAGGTTTAGAAGACGTTTTTTTTACAACCTCCTAGACCATGCATGTGGTTCTATGAATATCATGTGGGTCTTGGAACTAATGGATTTCATCAGAAACTTACTGGGTACGAGCTCTAGAAACTTCTTTTTTTTTTCAATGTCATGGCCATCATATTTCAGAGTTGGTATCATACCTAACATATCCCCTCCCACCATGACTCCTTCTGGAGTCGGTGGCTCAACTAATGGGAACCTTGCCTCCTTCTGTAAATGGACCTATTCTACTAATCAATTTCTTGGTGGGATATAATTCCTAGGGAATATTTCTACTGAGAATGATGCCTCATGTGTTTTTTCTACTCCCTGTGGCATTTCACGCTCATTTAGCAACTTCTTCAGTACTAATGTTGATGCTTCTTTAGGCACCATATTCCTCTGCGATGTTGGTCTCAACTTCCAACGGGTTCTTGAACTCGATTATGAGCTTGGTCTCTGCAATTTTGTCTCTTCAGATGTGTAACTTCATCTCTCTATGAAAAATTTAACAAACAATAGAATTTCCTCGTTGGTCCTTTGCGTGATTTTATAATTCATTTCTAGTTGTAGCTTTCCTCTGTGCCTTATCTTTCCATCTAATCCACTAGTGGTTGGCATTCATTACCTTCTTTAATGCTCCATTACTCAATATCCTCGGTGAATTTTATGTTCAATTATGCAATCTGTCATGGTCTTCTGCATTTAATGTTATGTGACACCACTACTTCATTGTCATGGTAACTCTTTATTGCATGTCCTGTCATGGATTGTCTTAAGTTCTCTTAACTGTCATCTGTGTGATCTCGTCTCTCTTGCGTGATCTCTTTCTTCTGTGCAATATCTTCCTTCTATGCAATCTCTTCCTTCTGTTGTGTGTCCTTCTACTTACTTTTCTCTCATATGTGACAATTTCTTGATTTTCCTCTTTACTAACTAACCTAAAATTCTTTCCCTCCTCAATTTTCAAACTCTTCCCTTAACCCATTTCTTTCTTTTTCTTGTTTTACCTATTTTTGTCTTTCTTTTTCTATCTTTTCTTCATATAGTATACTATGGTACAATTTTAAGCCACGTAGATCCTATAGTGCACAGAAGGATGACTATCCCTATATAGTTTCAATTAGCTCACATTCACTTGTCCTTCCATGACTTGTCCATCCAACTGCTCTAACTGAAAAACACTTGTGTTAGTCACATATCTGATGGCGTATGGCCCTAGCTAGTGCATCCTAAACTTTCTTGGGTGTTGTAGGAACTTACTGTCATAGAGAAGTACTAGATCTCCTGTCTGAAATTTTTTCTTATTGATGTGTTTATTGTGTCATGCCTTTTCTCGTGCTTTATGTACTTCCTAATGGAATCTAGGGATAAACTGATCATCCTCTAGAACTAGTAACTATGATAGTATTTCTTCTACTATGCCAGAATCTGTAAGGTATGACATCATAGCAATGTGTATACTTGGTACAAGAAACTCCATGGGAATTAATAATTCATGTCCATACGCTAATCTAAAAGGTGTTTGACCTGTCAACTTGTTTTATGTAGTTCTATAATCCCATAACACTGCATGGATTTTTATGTCCCAATCATCATGTCCTACATTCCACACCTTAGTCAATGCATTCTCCAATATCTTATTGAAGTCCTCCACAATTCCATTGGCTTGTGGGTTATATGGAGTGCTCTTTTGATATTGTATCTGGAATTCTTTTGTTAATGTTGCAATTGTCCTATTCAAAAAGTGAGTACCCTGGTCACTCATAAGTACTTTAGGACACCCAAACCTTGTAATTATGTTCTCAAAAAATAACCACGTAGTTGTCTCCGCACTGCAATATCTAATTGGTTTTGCTTCTGCCCGTCTTTTCAAGTAGTCAATTGCAATAATTATGTATTTGGATTCTATTCTTCTCATTGGTGGATTAATTGGTCCAACAAAATATACTGCCCATTTTTTGAACACATGTAAGGTAACTTGTGGATTGAAAGGCATCTAACCCCTTCATGATTATATTCCTACTCTCTGAAAAACATCACAACTCTCTCAATATTCCTTCGCATCTTTATGGAGGGTCTTCCAACATAGTCTTGAACAAAATATCTTATGTATTATCGCTTTTCCTGCATAATGTCCTCTTGCAGTTCCATCATGTTCCTCTACTAGGATCATGGGTCTTTCGTGTATTAGAACACATCGTCGCAATATCCCATCTATTCCTAACTTATATAAGTTTTCTAAGATAAACTAATAATTTGATACTTTAACCACTAGTTGTTTCATTTGTACTATTGACATATCAGATGGGGTTACTCATGTACTCAAGTATTGGACAATTTATGCAAAATGGTCGTCTACCATTTGGACTGAAAACAAGTGTGCACATGTGATTTAGTGCCCCTACCTCAATAGGTTCTACTGACCTACCAATCATTGGATCTTCAAATTCCAAGATATGGATTAGCTCCTCGATTCCCTACTGGAATATTCATAATAGGTCCACAGGTCCTATTATGTGACTCTGGCCACGCGAACAAGCAGGAGGCGCAAGCCTCCTCCACATGACCACTGGTTATGACCACACACCTAACTAAAAGGCACCTCACAACTCGCGAACTTGGGTATCCTGTTGAGAGTCACCCGGCTCTCTCTACTTCCAAATTTCAAACTCCCGAGTTTCGAACTCGTAGACTCCAAATTAGGGATCTAGCGAGTGTTGGCTCCTTCCCCTATTTTCCACCGATGTGACCTTCAGCTATAACCCGGGGTCCAACTTCCGAGCACTATGGGAATATGCACTTCACGAACTCACGAATTAGCTGTCCTCCCTTCTCCCAAAGTCTGAACTCCTGACTTCACTCACCTCAGATCAACAGTCTAAGACTCCTCATGGTCCAATGGTCCATATCCTCTTTCACGAATCGAGACTTTGCGTTTCACAATTTTGGAGAGAAGATCCCTTCTTCCTTCCAAATTCCGACTTCCTAAACTCCACTCGCCTCAGATCAATGGTATAAAACTTCTTGTGATCTGACAGTCCTGATCCCTTATTCGTGAGTTGGAATTTCGTGTTTCGCGAATTTGGAAAATAGCTTCCTCCTTTCTCTAGACTCCCGATTGCCAATTTCCCAAAAAATCCTTCCCATGAAAGGAATCAACGGTTCGATATTCCTTTAGATCGATGACTCACTATCTCTCCTAAGATTTTGAGTGTTGAATGACTCTTGTCCCTTATCCTTCTTACAGTTGTATTGGATCCAACGACCCATGGATATTGGCACTTCTCCCTCTAGGAATTTTTACCATCCGTCCAGGCTCTCAATGACTCCTTACCAAATAATTTGGCGTCAACCCTTATGATCTTATGCTTTATTCCTTGACTTGGAATATTTCGAACGTTTCAAAGGCTTCAACCTTTGATTCTTCTGCAAGCCTAGTGAATTTGGGTCTCATCCATGTTTATGAGAACGCTATCTCTTCTGAGCTTTGGCAAATGAAATTGAACCTTGGCCCTGGCGCACACTTGTGCTCTGCATGCAAACTTTCACTGGTTCTCCCTGATTTTTCAACTTACTCAATATCTAAGGGACTCAGCCCTTTTGTGTCTTTTCAAAAGACTTTCTAGTGCCCTCCTCGCACACTCTGTGCTCGACCTCTTGAGATTTCGAACTTGAAACAAGTTCCCCTCTATGTGCACTCCTTGCACTTAATATGCACACTCTACATACAAAAGTTCCATGCTATATATTTTGATCTTTGAGTCGAAAAAGACTCTCTTACACACACACCTTACATTTAGTATGAACTCCTTGCATAAACTACAGAAGAGAAACAATTGAAACTTATACTAACATTCACAGTTTCATTTACTCATAACTAAATTCATTCATTTATGAAAACACAATAACATGGAATTGCAAACAGTAACAATATTATGCATTTGGATCAATTTTCCACTTCTAAGTGTTTGATCTTCCTCCATTTTCAATAAGATCTGAAAAATCCTCAGTAACTGCCAGCGTTTTTGGATTCCAAAATGATTCTCAGGCCTGATCTGTCCTACCACGCGTGCTCGCTGACATCCCTGACGATGCTCCTGCATCATACTCCCCTGGAAAAAAAAATCATGGACTCCTGTCCATGAGCTCCTGCACCGAATTTCCATGCTTTTGGATATCAACTTCATTTTCCCAACTGGAATATTCTATTGGGTGTCCCTTCCACTTGACCATATATTCAAAATAGGTCTTCCTCCTAGTCTTCTTGCCAATCCTCTGATCAACGATCTTCTCCATCTGTGGATTTTTTTCTATAGGCATTTGTTTCTCCCACTAGACCTTCGCTTGATTTTTTGATTCCTCTGTGTTGTCTTTCCTGTAAGGATATAGGTCTGAAATGTTGAATATGGGTGATATTCCCACATCATCTATTAGCTCAATATCATAGGCATTTGCATCAAATTTCATTAAGATCTTACATGGCCCTATCTTCTTCATTTTTAATTTGTTATATGTTCCCCTAGGGAACCTTTCCTTCCTGAGATGTGCCAGAACCTGATCTCCTACTTCAAATTGAAGTTCCCTACGATGTTGATCAATCTTGTGCTTGTACTCTTGGATAGAGTTATGCAACTGCTCCATGATCTGGCTATGGAGCTTATGCATTTCTATAGCAAAATCTTCTGCTCCATCACTTCTGATCTCACTCTGTCCCAAGTCTCTCAAATCACATACTCCCCTTGGTTTCATTCCATAAAATATTTGGAATGGGCTCTTTCCAGTACTCCTATTTGGTGAGTCATTGTATGCAAATTCCGCTTGTGGCAGAATCTGATCCCACTGATTATGATGCTTAGTGACCAGATTCCTCAATAAGTTTCCCAAACTTCTGTTTACCACCTCAGTTTGTCCATCTGTATGAGGGTGATAAGTTGAGATGAAGCACAAATCTATCCCCAACTTCTTCTACAGTGTTCTCCATAAATGACCAACAAATTTTGTGTCTCTTTCCGAGACAATGCTTCTAGTTAGGTCGTGAAGTCTCACAACTTCCTTGAAAAATATATTTGCAACATGTGTTGCATTACTGGTCTTCTGGCATGGGATAAAGTGTGTCATATTTGAAAATCTATCCACCACAAAAAATATGGAATCAAATCCTCTTTGTGTCCTTGGAAATACAAACACAAAATACATGCTTATTCCATCCCAAGGCCTCTTCAGTATTGGCAATGGTTGATACAATCCAATGTTTTATCTTTTTCCTTTTTCATGTTGGCAGATTCTACATATGTTCACAAATTTTTTCACTTCTATTCTCATACCTGGCCAATAGTATGAACTACTCAACTGTGAAAACATTTTATCATGGTCAAAATGTCCAACCAATCCTCCATTATGATTTTCTTTCAAAAGGTTATCCCTCATTGAGAATTTTGGTATGCACAACTGATTTCCTTTGAAAAACAACCCCTCTTGAATCATATACTCTGTCCACTAGCTCATGTCTCTCAACACAGGATTTCACATGCTTCATATGCTTCATTGAAATCTGCATCATCACAATACATATCCTTAAGGTGTTCAAACCCCAAGGTCTTCACCTGAAACTCCTACATAATCAAACATCTCATGCTCAATGCATCATCAACTTTGTTAGCATTCCTAGCAATATGTTTTATTACAAAAGTAAAATTGTTCATAAACTCAATCCACTTTGCATTCCTCTAATTCAATTTTTCATGTCTGGTTATGAATTGTAAAGCTTGGTTATCGTTGTATAAGACAAATTCTTGCGGGACAAGGTAATGCCTCCATTTATTCAAGGCTTGAATTATGGCATAAAAATCCTTATCATATGTGGAGTATTTTCTCTTAGTCTCATTCAGCTTCTCACTGAAATAGGAAACAATCCTATTATACTAGCTCAAAACTGCTCCAATTGCAACTCCACTTGCATCACACCTCACCTGAAATGTCTTTCCAAAATTAGGTAAGACCATAATTGGTCATTATGTTATTTTCTTCTTCAGTATATTGAAGCTCCTCTCGGCCTCCTCTGTCCATTTAAAATACTGGTGCATCTTCTTTACTGTTTCCATCATTGGTGCACAAATTCCACTTAAATCTCTGATGAACTTCCTATAGAAACATTCTAATCCATGGAAGCTTCTTACCTCAAACATGCTTCTTGGTGATAACCATTTGTTGATTGCTCTCACCTTTTTTGAATCCATCTTCAGTTCATTTCAAGAGATCACAAAACCCAAGTAAATGAGTTATGTCTTCATAAAAGAGGACTTCTTTTTATTTATCAACAACTTCTCCTATTGTAGTCTCCTCATTACTAGTGTGAGGTGATCCGGATTATTTTCGGCACAAAATGAGATCGGAGATATAATAAAGAAATGCACAAAGATATCAAAGATATTCAATAATATAACAGAAATGTATCAGAGATGCAACCATAAAAACAGATATACAGTAATACATGATTTCTATCAATGAAAGAAATGTACGGAGACTGTAAAAATACAGAGTGAAAGACTCGCTAGAATGGTGGCAGCTTATCTCTGAGAAGAGATGTGACGGCTACCTGCATTCGCAAGAAGATGATTACAATGAGGCTCTGAAGGAATTTTTACAATAAACAGGAATGCCAAAAGTCCTAGACATCCAAAAACCTAACCCTAGGAGATGAAGCACCAAAAGTCATGTGGGCCCCATTTGGGTAAGTTAGTACGTCAATTTCCTGGGGTCGTAACTTTTGCATACGATCTCTGTTTTAGGCGTATGATAGCTCGTTGGAAAGGTATCTTCGAGGATATTAATTTTGGGGGCTCAATCATTCCTTTGGCTATCATTGAGAACCTATATCTTGAAAAACCTTCATTTGGGTCCTCAAAATGGCCCCGGAAGTTAAAAACTGTTAAAAATAGTAAATTGTCAAATTTGCCAGAAAACTATTTTGAGCCAGTTGGAAAAGGTGGGTGACCACTGATATCTACATAGATCAATCGTCCCTCCTTAGGAAGCAATGGTCTCCATTGCGTTGAGTTCCCGGGGAGAGGGAAAAGCGTTTGTTGAATCTACATCTTGGTGAGTTGCTTGCCTTTTTGGAGATGTCGTGTTGCTCAGTTTGTGGAATTCTGTCACGAACCTATTTAGGCTGAGGTTTTTCAATAAGTTGGGCTACATGAGAGGACGGTGTGTAGAAGGAATCTTTTCACTTTGCTGCAACCTTGTCGACCTGCTTCTATTGGATAGAAGGTGCTTGGGGTGAAGCTGTAGTGGTTACAGTGTCCTTTTGTTCCCATTTTGAACAGATTGTGAAGAAGATGAATTTTGCAGTAGGAGATACTACCTTGTGGAACTTTTTAGGTGGAACAGTAGTTGGAACTACCTCTGGTATTCTGTAGAGATGACCCCCTAGAGAAACAATGACACTGTGGGGAAGAGACTCATAAACATGGTGGCACTTCCACATATATGGTTGGCCCAAGAGAAAATCATAGACATCTAGTGGGGAAACATCACATAATACCTCATCCTTGAAGGGTTGGATTCCATATGACAATCGACATTGTTGGCTGACATGAAGATCCGTCCTTGGCAAAGCCACCCGATGTTGTATGGTTGCGGGTGTGGTGTTGTCGACAATCCCAACTATTTGACAACATTTGTTGAGATGAGGTTCTTCTGGATTTCGCTATCAACAATAAAATGTAGCGGGGTCCCCTTCACCCACATCTGTGAATGAAAAATGCACTCCCCCTCTTCAGGATCTGTTGATTCTTCTGGTTGAATTGTTGTGATCGCAACAATAGCAGTGGGGTCTACGTCAATGATCTATCCTTTACCAGTATTTTCATAATCAAATTATAAATCAAGGTTCGGTTCCTTGTCTTTGATATCAGCCACCAATGACTATTTTGAACGACATTCATCAGTGTTGTGCCAGGGGATTTTGTAGAAATCGTACCTTTTCCGGTGTCCTTCTTTGTCTTCTTGTGACCCTTCTTTTCATGTGGCTTGGATTGGTTTTCAGGAAACTGTTTGTTAGGGACGTCTTTGTCATACTTTGGTTGTTGTGGATTTGCAGAACCAAAACCCCATTTGTTCTGGTGCTTAAATTTATGCTCGATTTTAACATCATATCGATAGGCAACACCAAGTGATGAGATGTCCAAAAAATCCATTTCAGTTTGGATGTTTTTGTGTAGAGCCCCATGGTATTTCAGAACCAAATGTCATTCGAAGTCTTTGATACCCATTTTGGTGTGCAAGGTATGGAAGGTATTGGTGAACTCTGGAACTTCTTGGCCCCTCTCTTGCCACAATGTGGTCCATCTCATGTATTGGTCCTCATAGTTGCCAATAGGGTAACATTGTTCCTTTACCGCATCCACAAAAAATTCCCAAGTGGGATCGGCCCCATATATTTCAAACTCCTCTGTGGAACTCTACTCCAAATAAGTTTCCCACCAATGTTTGACATGGGGGAGAGCTTTAAGGAGTGTGAAGGTGATCTTTTCTTTGTCGAAAAATTTGTGAACAGAGAAATAACCTTCTACTAGATTTAACCATTTGTCTAGGGCTTCTACATCTATATGTCCTTCAAATACAGGAATATCAAAATTAACTTGTACCTTGAAAGGAGAGGTTCCTCCAAAGCGGTCGCTTGATGAATATGCACATGTTGCTATCGGCAAGCGTTGAAGGATGTGGGAAAAATTCTCCATCATTTCGTCCCTCTGACGCGTGAGAGATTTCTCAACCAACAGACTGATAGGATCGTCTGCTCCGTCGTTTTTCTTTTCTTATGCCATTGAGGGTTTCTTGGGTGTGTGATATTTATTGTCCTCAAGAGAGACAATCTCAAGACCCAACTTGCTATACTCATACCTCGTCAGGGACATGCACTGAAAAAAGACGACCAAGAACAACCTGCTTTGATACCACTGATCCGGATTATTTTTGGCACGAAATGAGATCGGAGATATAATAAAGAAATGCACAGAGATATCGCAGATATTCAATAATATAACAGAAATGTATCAGAGATGCAACCATAAACATAGATATACAATAATACACAATTTCTATTAATGAAATAAATGTACAGAGACTGTAAAAATACAGAGTGAAAGACTCGCTAGAATGGTGGTAGCTTATCTCTGAGAAGAGATGTGATGGCTACTCACATTCGCAAGAAGTTAATTACAATGAGACTCTGAAGGCCTTTTTACAATAAACAGGAATGCCAAAATTCCTAGACATCCAAAAACCTAACCCTAGGAGATGAAGCACCAAAAGTCATGTGGGCCCTGTTTGGGTAAGTTAGTACATCAACTTCCTGGGGTCGTAACTTTTGCATACGATCTATGTTTTAGGCGTATGATAGCTCGTTAGAAAGGTATCATCAAGTAGATTCATTTTGGGGGCTCAATTATTCCTTCGACTATCATTGAGAAGCTCTATCCTGAATAACCTTGATCTCGAAAAACCTTCATTTGGGCCCTCAAAATGGCCCCGGAAGTTTAAAATTGCTAAAAATAGTAAATTGTCAAATTTGCCAGAAAATTGTTTTGAGCCAGTCGAAAAAGGTGAGTGTCCATCGATATCCACCTAGATCATCAAGTGTCTCAAATGATCCCCTTTAGTCTTGCTAAATATCAGTATATCATCTAGATATACAACCACAAACTTGCCAGTGAAGTCTTTTAGTATTTCATTCATCAATCTCATAAAAGTACTTTTGGCATTTGTTAAGCCAAATGGCATAACAAGCCACTCATACAAACCTTCATTTGTCTTAAAGGTTGTCTTCCATTCATCACCCTCTCTCATTATTATCTGGTGATACCCACTCTTCAAATCTATCTTTGAAAATAAGTTTTCCCCACTTAAGAAATCCATTACATCATCCATTCTCAGCAAAGGGAAACTATACCTAATGGTAATATTGTTAGTGGTTCTTAAGTCTATACACATTCTCCATCCTCCATCTTTCTTTGGACTCAACACATTTGGCACTGTGCATGGGCTTAAGCTCTCTCTGACTAAACCCTTGTCTAACAATTCCTGGACTTGGTTCTTTACCTCCTCATTCTCTCGAGGTGCCAATCTGCATGTTTCTTTTTTTGGCAGACTTGCTCCTGGTATCAAATAAATATGATGGTCAATACTTCTGATGGGTGGCAATGAGTTAGGCAACTCATCCAACAATATGTCAGTAAAATTATCCAACAATCCTTGAACTTCTTCAGGCAAATCATCCATTCTAGTACTTGTAAGGACAACTCTAGGTTTCCTCACCACAACAAATTACATCTCCTACTCTTTCTTGACTTCTTTCAAGAATTCCTTCCCGCTCATAAGAAGTATGCGTGTGTTGTCTTCCTCTTTCACTTTCTTCTCCTCTATTGGCAGCAACATGTGTGTCCTACCATTCCTCTCCAAGGTGTATGTATTCTTCCTCCCATCATGAATGACATTCCTGTCAAAATCCACAGTCTCCCCAACAAAATATGACATACATCCATGGGAATGACATCGCATAGAATTTCATCTTTATATCCTCCTATATTAAATTCAACCAAGCATTGTTTAGTAACCATTACTTGGTTTCCTTTCTGCAACCATGAGACTTTGTATGGATTCGGGTGTGTATACGTCTCCGGCTCCAGTTTCTCCACAATCTCTGTGGATACCAGGTTATCAGTGCTCCCACTGTCAATTATCACCTTGCATACTTTGTCTTTAATCTTGCAATCTATCCTGAATAGGTTGTTTCTCTGCATTGAATTCTCGACTTCTGCCTCTAGTTTTAAGAGAACTTTTCTCAACATCAGAGATGTTCCATCCTTTTCTCCTTCTGCTTCAACATTCCTTCTCTGTGCTTCTGAAATGTGAGCATCACCTCCTTATTCTTTCTTCTTCCTCTCAAGACATTCCCAAGACATGTGCCCTGTCTTTCCACAGGCATAACACCTTACTTATCCTCCTCCACTTCTTCCTCTTCCTCTAGAAGACCCTCTTCCACCACCTTGTCTTCCTCTGGAACTTCCTCCTCTTTCCAAGTGGCTATGAGGTTTCACAGTCTCGTCTTTGGATTTATGTTCCTTGTCATGGGCGACTCTCTTGCCTTTGTCTGGGCCTGGGCTTTTACCTCTACCTCGTTGGTTTTTTTTTTTTTTTTGACCAACTTATCCTTTGCCTTCAATGCAAACTGATAAGCATCCTCCATTTCCCTTACTGACATCATGTTGATCTCATCCTGGATTTCATACCTCAGGCCATTTATATACCTAGAAAAATTTTCTTCATCTTTATCTCTTTGTCCAGTTCGGATATTCAGTTTGTAGAACTCCTCTGTGTACTCTTTAACTGTCATACCCTTCTGTCTCAGGTTTTGTAGTTTCCTAAACAGATTGATTTGATAATCTTTGGGGATGAATTTAGCCTTCATCTTGGCTATGATTCTGTCCGACCTCTTTATCTTCTGTTTTCCCTTACTTCACCTCTCTGCCTATAGTTCATCCCACCAAAGTGCTGCATGTCCTTTTAGTCTGGTGACATCATGTCTCAACCTTTTCTCCTCATTGACATCTTCATAGTCTAAATATTTTTCCATGGATCTTATCCAATCCAACAGTTCTTCAGCATCCAAATTGCCTTCATAAATTGGGACCTCTATCCTGGCTCTAGCTCCCAATATAAAAACTGCTCTCACCAAGCATTCTTCGACAAAATTTTCCCCTGTAGCTTCTACAACTTCTACTTCCTCACTCTCTACATCATTGATGTCTCCAGCATCAGGTGTCCTCCTCTGCATTGCTTCCATCGCCACTAATCTTGCACGAAGTTCTCGCATCTCCCTTTCTACAGCCCGATTGGCTAAAGGCATCTCCACTTGTATGCTCGGTGGAATTTTGTTGACTGTCTCTCACACACAGAGTACAAATTAGAGTTCTTTTGTCTCCTCTCCTTTGTCTACTTCCATCAAGAAAAACTTTCCACTCTGATACCACTTGATGCAGTGCCCCTACCTCAGCAGGGTCTGTTGACCTCCCAGTCACTGGATCTTCAAATTCCCTGAGCTGGATTAGCTCTTTGTTTCCCTACTGGAATATTCATATAGGTCCTATTATGTGACTTCGCCTGCGCGAACAAGCACCAGGCGCAAGCCTCCTCCACATGACCATTGGCTGTGAAAACACACCTGACTAAAAGGCGCTTCACAACTCGCGACCTCGGGTATCCTATTGTGAGTCACCCGAATCTCTCTACTTCCAACTTTTGAACTCCCAATTTCTGAACTTGCAGACTCCAAATTAAGGATCTAGCAAGTTCTGGCTCCTTCCCCTATTTTCCACCAATGTGACCTCCAGCTATAACCTAGGATCCAACTTTTGAGTGCTACGGGACTTCACACTTCACGAACTCATGAAGTAGCTCTCCTCCCTTCTCCCAAAGTCTGAACTCCCAACTTCACTCACCTCATATCAATGGTCCGATACCCCCTGTGCTCCAACGGTCAAGATCCTGTCTCGTGAATCGAGACTTTGTGTTTCATGATTTTGGAGAGAAAATCCCTTCTTCCTTCCAACTTTCGAATTCCAAAACTCCACTCACCTCAGATCAACAATTCGAGACTCCCTGTGATCTGACGGTCCTGATCCCTTCTTTGTGAGTCAGAAGTTCACGTTTTGCAACTTTGGAAAACAACTTCCTCCGTGCTCCAGACTCCCAATTGCCAATTTCCCAAAATCTCCTTCCTACGAAAGGAATCAATGTTTCGATCTTCCCTTGGATCGAGGGCTCACTATCTCTCCCAAGCTTTCGATTTTTGAATGACTCTCAGCCCTTATCCTTCTCGCAGTTGTATTGTATCCAACGACCCATGGATATTGACACTTCTCCCTCTAGGAATTTCTACCGTCCGTCCAATCTCTCAATGACTCCTTACCAAATAATTTGGCGTCAACCCTTCTGAGCTTGTGCTTTCTTCCTTGACTTGGAAGATTTCAAACGTTTCAAAGGCTTCAAATTTTGATTCTTCTACGAGCCTAGTGAATTTGGGTCTTGTCCATGTTTCTGATAACGTTATCTCTCCTAAGATTTGGAAAATAAAATTGAACCTCGGCCCTGGCACACACTTGCGCTCTACGTGAAAACTTGCACTGGTTCTCCCTGAATTTTCAACTTACTCAATCTCTAAGGGACTCGACCCTTCTATGTTTTTTCAAAAGACTTTATGGTGCCCTCCTAGCACACTCTATGCTCGACCTCCTTAGATTTCGAACTTGAAACAAATTCCCCTCTACGCACACTCCTTGCGCTTAATATGCACACTCTGCATACAAAAGTTCCACGCTATCTCTTCTGAGCTTCGAGTTGAAAAAGACTCTCTTACATGCACTCCTTACATTCAATATGCACTCCTTGCATAACTTACAAAAGAGAAACAATCTAAACTTATATTAACATTCACAGTTTCATCTACTCATAAAGAAATTCATTCGTTTATGAAAACACAATAACACGGAATTCAAAACAGTAACAATACTATGCATTTGGATCAATTTTCCTCTATCATATTCATTCAAAAGTAAATGTATACATCTAAGATCAAATCAATAACTAAAAACTCAGAAAATTCCTACTAACTCGCAGCAGCCTCATTTGGACATACAAAACCTCTATTTATCTTTAAGGGTTCTTAGGGTTCCCCCAGCTACTCGTCTACTCGAAAAAACAAGAGAAAGAAAAAAAACTAACTACTACCTAAGTTCAATTACATTCAAGACTAGGAGTGAAACTCCCAGATCACTCGTGATCATTCCACTTCTAAGCCTTTGATTTTCCTCTATTTTCAATCAGCTTCAAAAAATCCTCAGTAACTACCAGTGATTTTGGATTCCAAAATGATTCTCAGGACTGAGTTGTCCTACCACATGTGTTCGTTGATGTCGCTGACGATGCTCCTGCATCAATATGGTAATATATCGTCTAGGTTTCCTAAGTCATCTCCTCTCAGTCTCCGCAACAAATGGTCTAGTCCTGCATTTAGTTTCCCTGGCTTCACAATAACTTTGAAATCATACTCCTAGAACAAAAATATCCATATGCATATTCTCTCCCCCAACACTGGCGTGTTCACTATATATGTAAGTGCAGATTGGTTTGTATACATCTTGAATTCGGACCCCAACAAGTAGTTTTTGAACTTCAGCAAGGTGTACACCATTTCCAAGCCTTTCCTTTATGTCATCATATAATTCTTCTCAGCAGTTGACAAATTCCTACTAGAAAAATCAATTGGATGATCTAACTCTCCCTCTCCTAGATAAGCTAGCACTACATCAAGTGATATCGATGATGCATCCACATGAACATGAAACTCTTTCTTCCAATCTAGGAACTCCAAAATGGGTGTACTGACTAACTTATGTTTCAATACGTCTGACCCTTTTGACAATCTTCATTCCATTGAAACTTAACTTCTTTCTTCAGTAATTTCTCCATTGGAGCTGTAATTTGTGCATAAAATTTAATGAATTTCTTATAATATATGGTATGAACTAGATTTGTTCTCAACTATCTCACTGATTTAGGTGGTGGAAAATTAACAATTACTACTATCTTATCAGGATCAACTAACAAGCCCTGCTTTCATACCCCATGCCCTAACAATATCCAAAAAGGTGTGCAGAAAATACATTTCTTAAATTTTAATGAAATCTAATATTGTATACATCTATCAAGAATCAACCTTAGAGTTTCTATGTGGTCTCTCAATAGGTTAAATATAGTCCAATCATCTAATTACACTTCAAGAAACTTATGAATAAACTCCTTAAAGGTTGGGAAAACTACTCTAGAAAACACAACATGTGCATTCTTTAACCCAAAAGACAACATTGTGTACTGATAGTTTTTCCATTCTTTCACAAATGTCGACTTATGTCTATCTTTGTTGGAAGATTGCTTGTTTTCATTGAGGTCAACCCTAGTCATTGGTTGTAATCATTGATGTCAACCCTAGCCATTGGCTTTTGGACCCAACAGTTGATCGAAGTAGAAAGACATGAAGGAAATTACACATGCAGGTACAACACCCATGGATGGATAATATAATTCATTCTATTTTCGGTGGTATGTGGCACACCATGTGGATCCTCACGATTAAGGAGAAATGATTTTTTTAAGATGACAATGTGAATTGAAGAAGAAACTACATGTCAACCCTAATGTTAAAAGGAAGAGACATAAAGGGTATAAATACATCTCATTATACATTCATTTTTGAACACAGACAAGTTTTTTAATGAACAAGGAGATATAAGTCAAATTTAAGAGGAAATCTGAAGTAAAGAAGGTCGAATTTCAAAGGAGTATGAAGTCCTTTGGTGATGTGTTCTAAGTTATGTTATTTATAGGTCATCTTACCATTTTCGTTATAGCTTTGTTTTTAGAACGATTCAAATGGTGAAATTTGTATGCTATTGAGAAGACATATCTAGGTACCTGTGGTAAAAAATGCATCTCTCTATTCGCTATAATTTTGGAGATACACTCTGTGGAAGATAGGGTTTTTGACTAGTCCTGAAGATAGTCATAAACTGGTGTTCTGGGTAAAACAATCATAATGTCTTCATAGAGAATCAAAATGAAGTGAGACCAATTGCATTGGAAATATTATGAGTTGTAGTTTCTTGTGTAAAAATTGAAGAATCTTATGTTAAATATTGAGCGCGGGGCATGTTGTACAAGTTTGCTCTCCTGAATAAACCAAAATTGAATAAGGTCTACCATTTTCTCTATAACTCCTTTTCTGGGAGGATTCAAGAAGTCTCACAAAGAATTATAGAGAAGTTGAAGAAGTCTCACGAAGCATTATCAGGTTCTATGTGATGGTTGGTTGATGGTGATAATTTAATATAAATTTTTAGTATCTCTCATATATTCTTGGGTGGAAGGAAGGGGAGGGATGGAGAGGTCAACCCTCTCTTGATATTGGAGGATTGTATCTTCCTTTTGGAGGTTTATCCCTCTCTTTATATTTAGAAGTTGTAGATACCTTTGGAATTCATTACTTCCCTTGAACAATAACTATTGATTATTTCTCATATATTGTGCATGTTGTATTTTGGTGTATTGGTGTAACTCTTCTACTATTGTTCATTTCTCATTGGATATAATTGAATATATAATATGTTTGAAGTATAACTTTAAAATTTTGTTAAATTGTACATGATACTGATTCACCCCCCTCTCAGTATCATCAATCTTCTGGTGAAATATGTATCTGATGGTATCCTAAAAATCCATCAGTGAATGAGTAGGCTTCCTATCCTCCTACATTTTATAATACTTCATCCGTAAAGGGGGTTGTAAATGGGTCATGAAAAAAGGCATCATTCAAGTTCCTTAGGTCTACATAAATTCTAATACCCCATGTTTTTTTTTATCTTGAACCACCATTGGAATTATCCATTCAGATTCTACGACGGGTTCAATTACACCGTCTTCTATCATCCTATCAAGATCTACTTTCACTTTTTCCTTGTACATTGGATTCAATATATAAGGTCTCCATCTTACCATATTAGCATCTAGTTTTAAAATAATCTTCATTTCGCCCAATTCTCCGGCTATTCCCTTCATCTCTAAAAAGGTTGTCGGAAAGATATTATGATATTTGCACAATATGTCTGTAATCGTTTCCACGGTTTCATCATTATAATAACACCAATGTTTTCAAACTTTGGTTTGTCCATCAAGCCAATTTTTACCTTGCAGACTCTTAAGGGCTTCACATATTCATTGGATTCAAGTACCAGGCCTACTACATCGCACTCCCCTTTAGTCTCTGGTACCTATATATTTCTTGGGCCTTCTTCTTGGTATTCCTCGATAACATTATAAAATTCTAATAGCTCGGTAACTGTCGTAAACTCTTTGTGTGCATTACATGTAGGTACTATTTCTACTTGATCTTATTTCATAAAAACATTTCCTCTAATGAATTGTAAGGATGCATCTACTAAAGGTGGCTCAGATTCAAAATGAAATGTTACCTTAAACTTTCGAGTGAGATCTTCCCAATTCCTTGTCCCTCTGCACACTTCTAGCTCTAAATACCAGTTCCTAGGAACTATCTCCAATGTATGTATGAACCTGTGCATCCATTCCTACTTTGGTACATGCCTCCAAGTTTTAATGAATCACTCAAAATGGTCTTTCAGATCAATCATGTCTGTATACTTTTGCATAATGTCTTATGTTCCAAACCTAATCTGCATCAGCCATTTACAATGTTAGCAATCCTCTATCCCTTCCTTATGGGTTACCAACCATCTTGCTGGAGTTGCTCTTAGTGAAACATCTAATGGTAACATCCTTTGCGGTTTGGGTATCTGTAGCTAAAATTCATTGATAAAAGAACTTACCTCAGTTAATCCCTCAAACTTTGGCATATCACGTACCTCTAATCCAATCCAACACAAAGAACGAATAAGTGAGCACATCTTTTGGTCAACACTTCATGCAACTGGTGTTGCCAGTTTTCAAGTACTTCCTCCAAGTTTGATGTGCAAGATCTTATGCTTCTCCAACTAAGCGCACCATCTACAATGGGATTGACGTATTCATCCATGCGCATTTTAATTTTATGAGTTATCAATTTCCTTTCTCGCAAGCTCCACATATCTTCTTTCCTCCATAGGGTCTAATGGTGCATTGAGCTTTAAGCCTCATCCTTCAAAAATCATTTCTCTTTTATTTAGGTTGATTATCGCCTAGTTTTATAAGGCCCAATATGGTCCAAGAAAAGATGGGTATGGTTGGTTGTTATCCACGATATCAATAACCTCAAAATCAGCTACACTATGCACTTGATCTATATTAACAGGTACTCCTTCCAATATCTTGATTGGTATTATCTTATGTTGGTTAGCCAACCTCAACTGAATAGTTGACCAAACTAGTTTTGGTTTTCCCATCATATCACTTGTCTTCCTTGGAAGAACATTGATATCTAATCCTAAATCTAAGATCACATTTTCCATGTCATATTATCCTATCTACACACTTAGACTCTCTATTCGTCCTCTTTTTGTGAAAGACTTGGTTCACTACTTTCTATGTCATAGGCATTTCTCTATCTTATGTACAATGATCAATCATCCCACGCAGTGCATTTAGTGTTATCTCATTCTACATCAATTCTAAACATCTTTTTAGAAAGTCCTTCAAAATATTTACCTTTTCGACTGGCCTTTCTGGAATAGTGTGATCATAAACCAATGGCATATCGTATATTGGTGGTGTCTTTGACATTGAGGCTATCCAGTATGGTCATAATATATCCTTCCTTACTTTTTGATAGGTTTCTTTTCCTTTCTGTGGTTTGAATGTTGGCATGGGCTTGACCACTTTCCTTGTCTATTGTTCAACTTATTTTCCCTTCCCCGTCGCATCTGGTCTAGTTATCATTATGTTGTGTGTAACGATTGCTACTCTGGGATGATCATCACGTTACTTGGCGGCTATAATCTGCAATTTTTGGTTCTAATTATGATGCTGGTTATGATTTCCTCTCACCTACCACATATCTATTAGTTGAGGATGGTCCTCTATCTCATGATCCAAGGATTTTCAATACATGCATGTCGTGAAGGCCCCTACCTATCAGACTCCATCTTCATGAGATTATTATCGCACAATAACATGTTTATCCAAGTAGATAATGTGATCAAATATATTCCATGTGGACCCTTGAAAAATTACCTCTCTACAACACTACAAGACAGGGTACAATCTACTGCAAACTCTGTAACATAACCCCCCAATATACCATTCATCCAGAAATCAACTACACGAGGAACCTTATTACTTACTATATTGAGTTGTCTGATCAGTTCAGGAGTCCAGTTTCTCAGAGCTTCAGTTCTATATATCCCAACATTCTCCACTAGCCTTTCTAACCATTCATTCAAAATGATCGAAAATTCACTAAAGAAAATTTCATGTAGATATGTGAAAACATACCTTTGTAACCATTGTTTTTCACTGCGCCAAGGGCTTCTATTATGTTTTATGGAAAAGTCTCATTGCTTCCTTTCCATCCATTCTTCAATTTATTCCCTATTTGTCCTCCAAAACATTCCACTCAATTACAGTTCTTGGTCTCGAAAACAAAACCATTTGTTGGCATGGAGGGGCTAGAGTTGGGGTTAATCATATATATACTAACAAAACCCTTAGACATCTGCCCTTTCGGAATCACCTGTAGAGAAATTGAAGTCTCACCTGAGGCATCTAGAGGGGATATAGGAACCAAGGTTCTGCAATGATGATGGGAAGTGAGGCCTTCTTCATGTTCTTTCTACCATTCACTCATGTGCGCAGTTCCCATTACTTAATAGTTGCTTTAACATTAAACATAGTCTATACGCAACATTATAACATCATATATTACTAACACATTCCTCATCGTAGTTAATCATTACCATGATTTCACAATAACATTAAGCAACATAACACACAAACACATTATCACACATAGAATTAACGTGGTTCACCCAAGATGGGCTACATCCATAATGGTTAGATTCTATTTTTATTCATTGATGATTCTCTTAAAACTGAGCAGTGTACTATAAAATATGCAACAGTAAAATTACCCAAACTTTCCTAGTTGTTTTGATGCAGTGTGAGTTCACTCCTCATTCATACCTTAGACTTCTTCCTTCGCTCAACTCCTTTACCCAAAAAACACTAGGAACTTCTCATATGTCGAACCCCTTTAACCAAAAACCCTTTACATAATTATACATAAAAAAATAGTTCTAAGCAGGTTACAAAAGTGGACAAAATTTCCCCAAAAACCCAATGATTTATAACCATTTTCCTCCTTTTGTGTGTTGCTTCATCGCGTATCCTTCTGGCGCACTCTTTGACTCCTTGAAGTTCGCTCCTATCGCATGCTTTGTTCCATATTATAATTTTATTTTACTCTTTGAATTGTTCTGGCACAAATCCAAAAACTTATCCAAAATGTCTCTCCAACAAATTCTAATCCTTAGGTATGAGAGAAATTAAAGAAGAGTTGAGGGCCTATAGAATATTACCCAATATTCGAGATTCCTCCATCAATTTCCATACATCCTCACCTAGGATGGGCCAACAATATTGAAAAAAATACATCATGAAGTTTTCCAGGATGGGTGATTTGTTGGGGGTCATGGTTTTAACTGTGGTCATTACTTCCTCCATGGAAATGGGTCTCACGAGTTGTTATTCTATTTTAGGGAGGATGGATTTGGGATTGATTCTAGGCTGGCGTCGATGGCCTCCTTCCTTTCCAATGGTTGTTCCATGAGAATATAATTGAAGTTCCCCTTTATCTCCAGTACTATATCTTCAAATCTTTCCAGTTTTTATCTCATTGTAGTCAAGAGGATGGAAATCCAATTATGATTGTGTTTGTTGAGCATAGATTTATGGAAAAATTGGAGTTCACGTCTCCTTATTTTAGCCATCATATGCATGTTATTTTATTCAATATGATATCCTCTTGTTTCTCTCGGTCCTCAATTTCCCATTTGAGATGTTTTTCCTAGGTTTCTTGTTCCAATTTTCTACCCTTGAGAATAATACTTTCCTACATAGTCTGCATGTATTTTTCGAGCCTTGCCTTTTCAGGAGAATGTTTCCAAACACATGTTTGTTGCACTTACTGATTTTTTTTCTTCACATGTTTGAGTTTCTATTGTATTTTTTACATCATGGATCCCAAATTTCATCTCACTTGTATCTACCATTTGCTCAGGTTGATCATAAACTTCGGATGCTCCAACTAGAAGCGCTCAAAGTGGATGGGCCTCACATTAGGAACTATTGAGATCTACCATGAGAGATTGATGGGACAATAATTTTAGCCCATGAAAGGTAGAATATCTAATTCAACGAGCATCAATTTTTGGAACATTCTTTCTGAAAGGAGGAAGCGATCAAACCTAGTGGCAATTTGTTGAATTCCCCCGTGCTTGTTGTTCCAAGTATAACAGCCACTAACCATGTGGATGTCAACGAGTCTAATATAAACTATGATTTTTTTGAAGGATATTTGTTTTAAATCCAATTTCCTTAATCCCCCTTTATTCTCTCATAGGGATGTGAAATTTTTTAAGTCTCTTCCAACGATTCGGTTTTTTAGAAAGGAGATCTCCCCTACTGCTTTAAGATATTCAAGGAAAGGAATTTTCAAGAGGGGATTTGTAGGACCATAGATGTTGTTTATAGAAAATTGGACTGAAAATACCCTAATTCTTAAATCAACAGATAATATATTAGGTTCATCCATGAAATTCTCGATGGAGATATAGTTAGGGTCCAAAGATCTGACAGGCCCTAGGAGAAGCCCACATCTGGCACTACCTCAATTTCACTATTTTTCCATCATTTTTCTAACCACCTTTTTCATTGTCTCTTTTTCACATTTGGTTTCCTGTAGGAGGACTATTGAGGGTTTTTCCTGATTGATTCTCTTCCTAAGCATCTAGTGTTCCTAAAATCATTGAGACCTCTTACATTCTAAGAGAGCAATGATGAGCCCCAATATTGTCATTCTTTTGTCTAGTTTTATGCATCCTTTACATACTTTTTCATCCACTTACCTTTCTAGCATTCACTTAAATTTTTGTGCTCAAATGAAATTTTTGGTATGAGGTACTTATTGATCTACATTTTATCACATTGTTTTTACTATTTGATGATAAACAAAATGGATTATTTGCTCACATTTACCTTTGGGATGTTGTAGTTTGTATATTCTATAGGTTGGTTGTGGATAAGATACAAGAAACCTACAATTGGAATAAATATAAGCTACAAGAAACCTATAGTCATGATATAGATAAGCTATAGGAAACCTGCAACAACATTGTAGGGAATCTATAAGAAAATTGCAATAGCACCATGGAAAATATACAAGAAAGTTGATGAATTCCAACATTACAGAAACATTATAGCCAGGTTGTAGAACTTATGAAGCCACAAATCTAGGATAACATGTTTTGAATTGTGAGCTATGGAACCAGAGGCTGTGCATGGTAAAAACAACTAAGACCGTGGGTTAGAATATGAATTCATGGGAAAAAAGTCTTGCTAATATGGAGTGTGTGCATGGCATGTAACCATGGCTTGCTTTGAATATCATGCAGTATTAAATTAGGACAAACAAAACTTGCATCTTGTGTTTAAATTCGATGATCAATGGTCATAGGTCAAAGAGTCTGAAACCACCTATTCCAAAGTTATAAAGAGACAAGTGAATTTCATTAATTACTTTTAAGACAGATTGAGAATTGTTGGTTCTCAAGTGTGTCTAAGTTAGTTTGTATTAGTATAGATATTCAGGGGTTGTTATAAAAGCAGAACATCTACTCTTGTATAAATGGGAGACTACAAAAATTATTGTATGGGAATTATTATTTAATTAGAAAACGATGTTTGAGTTTGGTTCTTGTTTTACATATTTATGTGTGCATGAGGTGATTTAGTAGTTGCTACTTTTTTCGTTCTACACTTTGTCTGAGGAGGCAGGGCCCACTCCAACACGACAGGTGCTATAGTAATAGTTAGTTGTGTAGGATTTTATTATTGGAATATTTTATTTAAAGTTGATTGTGTTTAAAGAAGCTAAGAGTGGTGTCTTAAACTTATTTCTCTTGAACATTTTCATCATGAGAAAAATACATTTTGGATCTGAATTTTCATTTAATATTTTGTTTTGAAGTATAGGTATTTCCTTCCCCCTATAGATCATTATTTTCTTGGTAAGACAAAGACAGTTTCTTTCCATATTTGAATTATTATTTAAAGTCCTCAATGCATTTGATTCATGTGTGGTGTGTTTATTTCCAGTTTTATGAAGATCAACACTTCCTCGTTGAACAAAGTTCTAATTCATTTGTATATCAGAATTACTCTCTTTCCAGGATTGATAGAGTACCTTTATCCAAAGTTTATAGTACTTAATTACATTCAGTTTAGCAAAGTTATATTTACAATACTTTCACCTCTTTAGTCAAAATTCAAGAATGTGTTTAACTCAACAATTACACTTACTGCTTTGAGTAATAGACAGTGATCATATTGGAAAGAGATGGACTTTATTTCTTGCAGTTTTTTTACTTTCCATCCTAAGAGTGAATTTCCTTTACATCAAGAGTGAATTTATTTTTAAGCCAGTATGATTCTCCTTTTCTTGTAATTTACCTATAGTCAATTCATTCCCTGCAAGTATGGTTTCCATTTCCTTTCCAAAGTTTGTGTGGTTAGGTAGAACTATTAGAACCTTGTGAGTGGTATTTTGTATGCTTTTCCTATAAGGGTAATTGGTTGAAATTTAAACTACAGGAAAAACCAATGAAAGTATAAATTATGACCTGTATATACATTGCATGGTAGCTTGCAAGTTCAATCTGAATCCCATGTTGACAATTTAATGCACAGAATCTTGGTTTCCTTACTAAATAATTACAAAGGTAATTAAAAGGCACATCAAGAACCATCATTAGTAACTAAAAGGGAAGAGTAGAGAACAAAGCACTCAGACTTGACTAACTCAGGGGTTTAACATTATGGTTTGGATTGAGAAGTGAAGTATGTTTACCTAAGTTAACCAGTAGAGCACCAACCTATTATATTATTCCCCATGTGATTCAGTGAGGGTTTGTATTGATCTCTACCATTTCTAAGTCAATTTTTGTTTGTGGGTCATCTTCTTCTTATTCCTGCGAGATTTCCCCCTCTATTTCCATGACCTATTCCAGTATGCTCACCTGGGAGGGGTTGAGGTTGGATTGTTGAGAGCCCATTTTATATCTGTTAGGGTCTTCCTCAAGAGCCATGCCTGTAATGTTATCCATATTGGGAATACCCCATCCAATTTATTCTTAAGGAGGGACCAACCCGTTGTCCACAAGAGATTCAAAACTATTTTGGTGATTAATTGCTTGGTTTGTAGAGCTGAGGGTTTCTATTTTCTTCCCCAATTTCCTCTTCTTAGGTACCTTCACAAAACCATATTTATCTACCATGACCTTTCCCTTGTCTATTGTCATTGGGATATTGAGGGGACATTCATGGAAGAGGTGGCCATGTTCATGACATTTTCTACAACAAAATGGGATATTTTCATAGTCCAGTGTCTATATCCATTCCACATCCTAAAAGAGATTATGTATGGATCCTACTAGGGTAGTGGTGACATTCATGTATACACATATCCTTGTATATGAGTTGCATCTCCTCTGCTTGGTTTGTTGGACATACCTACAACACTTAGAGGGGGGGGTGAATGAGTGTGGGTATATTTATCCCAAAACTTCCCTCTTACACAAAAACTCCTTAGTTAACATTCAACATTTTCTCATTAATCATTGTTGTCATTTATAATTAGTTAGATGTGAATACATATCAGCAACATATATCAAAAACATATCATCAACAAATCATCTCCACAAGGAACACAAAGAACACAAGATGTATGTACAATTTTTTTTTTATTATGGACTTCAATCCGGGGGTTTTTCAGCAATAATTGAATAGAGTACAACTCTACAAGAGCACCATCTCTATATGAAAGACTCAGCTTACATTCTCAAAACCAACTGAGATGAGGCAAAAATCCTCAATAGATATCAATCTGTCAACATAAACGAGTGCATCAACCATGCACCAACCTGTGCCAAACAACCTGTAATCAACCTGTACCATAAAAAAGTGCATCCAACCATGTACCAAGTATATACCAATCATGTCTCAAATAATCATCAACAATGACTCATCAATATGTACCAACATCATCAACTATACACCTCATGTATGTCCCAACTCATCAACTGCTTGTCTCAACCATGACTAGTTTTGGATTAGTCAACAACCCCAACTTGAAATAATCATAATTTTTTACATGTAATGAATAAAGATATGAAACTTATAAACAATTTTATTTAGTGTGTTTTATGCGATTCCTCCAAGTGGAACTACTTGGAACCTCTCATAAAAGGAGTTATAGAAAAAATGGCATACCTTGCTGAATTTTGGCTTATTCTAGAGAGTGACCTTGTAGAGCATGGCCCGCAAAAAATGTTAGTTGAATTGATTTGAAACTATTACACAACATACTACAGCCTGTAACCTAACCAACACATTTTTTCTCACTAAATTTGGATCTGTTATGAAGAAGTTATGACGTTTTTACCCGAAACACATGTTTTTGACTAGTTTCAGGACTAGCCACAAACCCTATTTTCCATGGAGTGTAACTCCCAAAATATAAAGACCCACAAGATGAGTTTGTTACCACAGATACTTGAGTATGTTTTCTCAATCGAATATCAATTTTACAGTCTGAATCATTATATAAAAAAATGTTATAGCGAAAATGGTGAGATGAACTGTAAATAACATACCTTAGAAAGCACCATCAAAATAATTTATCCTTCCTTGCATTTCAGCCTTATTTTTTTCACCTTTCCTCATAATTTCGGCTTAGATATCCTTGGTTACCTCAGACACATATATATATTCAATATTCTCAAGTGTGATTAAAATGAGAGAGTATTGCCTCTTATTTATACTCTCCAAGTAGCTTCCTTAAAAACATCTTCTAGGTCACTTGGCCCCACTTTCCTTATTTTAGGGTTAACCTACTTCTAATTTCTCCATTAAATTTATTATTTAAATAATTTATTTTGTATTCACTTTGAATTATAGTACACTCATCACTTCACTTTATTATTTACCTTTTAAAATCCCTTAAACCACTTTGACTACTTTGACCTTTTGGGGCTTCTAGATGACATGTGAGGGTCCTCCAACTTCGTAAGGCCATAACTCTCAAACCGTGAGGAGTTATGAGATGTTCCACATACCACCATAAATGGAATGACATTAAATATCCATATAGAATAGTATTGTCTTAAAATATATCATAACTCATACCATTACCCATCAAACAAACTTGGGTCCAATACACAAACCTGGGGTCTCCAACTTCTCATGGCCATAACTCTCTAACCGTGAGGAGTTATGTGATGTTCTACATACCACTGGAAATGGCATGAAAAGAATTATACATCTAGGATAGTTTCACCAACAATGTCATTGATATTCATCTCATTATTCCACATACAAGCATGGGTCCTCCAACCATTCTTCTAGAATAACTCAATCCATAAAGCATCTTCCCGTGAGGGATTTCACCATAAGGGGACCACTTTGGAGTTCATCCATTTTTGCACCTTATAAATCATGATAAGACAATAATGAGTCATCTATACATTTTTCCAGCAATGCATCATATACCAATGAAACCACAATGATCCATCTTCATCATGTATCAATGGCAACTCATTGATCGATCTTCATCATATCAATGACAACTCATTGATCCATCTTCATATATGCATTCTCATCAGGGAAAATACATATTATATTACATCAATCATCAATCAATCAATCACTTGACATCAATCAATCAAACCATTGGCATCAATGACAACATGATCCAACAATCTCCCCCTTTGGCATTGATGGCAATACCAACATTGATGTCAACACC